>VWZE01014111.1:0-57030 GCA_013396675.1 Eubucco bourcierii
CCATCTATCCCTATGTTCCAATCATGAGATGCATCCCGCCACGTCTCAGTGATGCCAATTACATCATGACCCTGGAGACTTGCACATATGTGCAATTGTTCCTGCTTGTTTCCCATGCTCCTTGCATCAGCGTAGAGGCATTTCAGTTGTGCCTCTGTTGGAGCTGACTTGCTGGCTAATTTTCCCTTAACCGCCCATCTAATTTTTTTCATTGAAATACTCCAATTAGCCTCAAACCAGCACATATTGTAATCCCTCTTATCATTCTTGTTAAACTGGTATATTGCTATGTTTAAGAGAAATAAACTGAAATACTTCTGGAGATCTCTGAGGTATAAAAGTCAGTATTTGTTTGTACATTCATTCATTTAAATATTCAGGAAAGTAATTTCTGAAATCTTTGAGTTCCTGTTTGAAATTGTTATTCAATATGTTCTAATTTAATGTACTATGAAATAATTATGTTGAAATATCTAGAAGAGTGAATAGGTCTATTCATCTTTATTTAATATATCAAACCTAATTAAACAGTGTTGAATGACAGCTACAATGTGATGGTTCAAAATACTAATAAGGACATTGTTTGGCAAACAAAATTCAGTGGGATAGTAAAAGTGCAGTGTTTTCTCAAAACAGTTTCAACACTAATATATTTACTATAGTGAACCTGAGAAGGTAGAAGTGCATGATGCATATGTAATGGTTTTGATATATAGTATCTTTGAGAAAGATTAACACATTAACCTATGTTTGGAATTTTACAGCATGTATTTCATTCAGTGCGGCATTATTAATATGTAAAAGCACCTTCAGAAAATGACCTCTGTAATGGTGGAAAAGAAACCTTTACAACAATGTCAATATTGGATCCATTCTTGTTCTTTTTCTTTTTTCTTTTTTTTTCTTTTTTCCACATTTAAAATCAATATTGCAAAATTAAAAAGATAACAGGAGAAACATGAGATAGTGGTCATGATGCTTGGCTTAACTAAAAATCTTTTGTGAGAAGTAAATTAATAATGATTTATCAAATTATCAGAATTCCTTTTCCATTAACTCCTGCAAAAGGATACAACCTGCAAAATCATATATTTTAAATACCTTACCAATAAAAATGTTTAAAAGTCTATTTTAAAAGAAAACAAAATTTCAGAAATATTTTTCTCAATTTTTGTATCTCTCTGAACCCTTAAAGAATGAAATAAATAAGTCTGGATCTGACCAAGCGAAATATTCTGGTCACCACCTATATTTCTTAGTTATTCAATTTATCATTAACTTTCACCAGTATCTTTCACCAGTAAAATTGAAAAGGAGAAAAAAAGTATCACAGTATCACACAGTATCACAGTAGCACAAAGGTTGGAAGAGACCTCAAAGATCATCAAGTCCAACCCATTACCACAGACCTCAAGACTAGACCATGGCACCAAGTGCCACATCCAGGGACGGTGACTCCACCACCTCCCTGGGCAGCCCATTCCAGTAGCCAATGACTCTCTCAGTGAAGAACTTTCTCCTCACCTCCAACCTAAACTTCCCCTGGCATAGCTTGAGTGTTTTGGAAGATTCCAATTTCCTATTTCAGGAAACTGAAGAAATATTTTATGATGGAAAATTTTGATAATATCTCTAAACATGAGTATCACAGTGACTGCTGCACAACTTGCTAAGCAGAACTTCAAGAACATCATCTTCTAGACCTGAACAGCCTATTTGCTTTAGGCCATGTAGGACATTAATTATTTCACACCTTTGCTGCTGCTTCTGCCTTTTGATTGAATTGGATGTATTTTTAAACAGATCTTTTGCACAGTCTGTAGATAAATTTGGTCCTAATATTTTATTCTGTGGGTGTCATCCCTTGACAAGTGGTAGTGGTACTACTATCACTTAACGGCTACTATGAGCAGTAGTAGCAATTATGAATATGAGGTATTCCTGCTGTAACCTTATTACTTCTTCTAGTCTTCCTTCTTTATAATAACTTTTTAAAGGATGTGTTCTGTAACATCTGTATTGGTCTTTGTAGTGGTGTCATGGAGATAAATCTTCTGGAAAGTACAATTTCTGTGCTACAGCTGCTTGAGGAGTAGTTTATTTGCTGAGTGCTCAAACAATTGTTTTGCTAGCCTTCTGGCTTTCAGATTAGACCAGAGGTTTAACAGAAAGGATTGTTTCACTCTACTAGTCAATCAGTATAGTAATGTCATGTTTCCTATAAAATACATTAATAGTTTTCCATGGTTTTTGGGTCCCAAATTTTTCTCATTCCATTTCAGAAATTGTTGGCATAATCTGATGTAACAGGAATTGGAACCTTCACTCATGAACCTGGAGGTGGGGTTTGGTACCTTTCCCTGCACATTCTGGTGCTTAGGCAGCTGGGATGGATTTTCCCTCATGGGGATGTCTGAGATGGATCACACCTATCAGCCTCCAATAAGAGTAGCTGCAATGGAGAAAAGCAGTAGTACCTAGACCCTCACTTCTATGATTATGTTAGGGCCAGGATGTATCTAGGAATCAATAATGGGACACACTGCTTTGCTTACTTGAGTGTGTATGTGTGTGCCTTTGTTTGCATATCCCTAGGAAACTAGCTGTGGAGAGTTTTAAAGTTGCCTGGGAACACAGATTCTAGGAGAGATTCCCCAATGACACAGTTGAATTATAGTTTAAAACTGAAAGATTTGATTTATTAGGATAAAAATGCTAATTTTTAATCATACCATTATGGTGCCTTCTGTTACAAGAATGCTGAACATGCTTGTAAAATAAAAAATACTGTATGATGTTAATGAAGACAGGAGATCAATAGTTATTGTGAGATGGAGAGTGTGACAAAACTGAACAAAGACATAATTGTAACAATGTAAAATATGTCAAGGTTATTGAGTGTGTTTTATGATTTTAGTTATCCCTTTTAAGATGTGCACTAATAGCAAAAAAAAGAATCACAACAACTGCTTTTTAATAAATACCACCTTTGTTTAAAATCAGCACTCCACGAGACTATTCACAGATCAAATTGAAAACAAAATGCAAGGTTTAATTAATTCTTTGTTTTAATGATTTGAGACACTGAATTTTATTGTACTGAAATAGGATTGTTTTGGGATAAAGAGAAATATGATTTATTTGGGGAGAAGTAAAAATGTATTTATATACCTTGGCCATAGATAAGTTTTCTGATTAAGCATACATAATTTCCACCACATTAGAAAATGTCTTCTGAGACTACTGTCCTGTTAATGTAAAACACCTTGTTTGAGAATGCACAATGGAACAAAATGATTACCAATGCGAATTTTTTAAGTAGTTTCAAAAAAGAAATAACATTCTCATACACTTAGATTATGTCTATGTACATTTTAATATTGAAACCCCTAAGTATAGTAGCTGAAAAAAAAAAATAGAACTGTTTTCTTAGAATAAGCAGGATATCAGATACCCAAAATACAGATTCTTGATTAATTTTAAATCTTGAATGTGGAACATGCTATTTATGCTATTATGCACTGCCTTGAGACAGATTCTGCCCTTCTTGCCACCTTTCCTTTTCCCTTTCCTTTTCCCTTTCTTTTTCCTTCCTATTCCTTCCCTTCCCTTTCCTTTCTAGTTTTTTTCTTGCTTGTTTGTTGTTGCTGTTTTGGTTGTTGTTTGGGGTTTTGGGTGGTGTTTTTTCTTTTGCATTGTATTGCAGGATCATTCTTGGATGTATGGTTCTGGTCCTATGCTATAATCGACTACTAGAAATTAGATTTAATCTATCAAGTAATTGATTTGTGTTACCTTGAAATATGTTTCTGGGAATCACCACTGCCCAGGCACAGTAGTTCTGGGAATTTGATTGGAAAGAAACAGGTCAGATAGGTATATATGAATAGAGGTAGAGTACACATCCAGATCTTCTTTCTTACTCTTTAGAGAGCATCTCTTCTGAAGGCTGTACACAGCTGAGATGTAGGAGATCAGCTTGCAAATAAGTGTAAGTGGCAAAAACACACGCTTCATCTAATGTACAAATAAACCAATGTATGAACTAATTTGATGAGGATCATAGATCAGCAGCAGAAAACACAGCGCTTAGGTCAAATGCACTTTAAATAAGGTTACAAGAGCCTCTGAGTCCATGACCACAGCCAGGAAGGATGTGCACATTGCCTGTCTCTAATCACTAACATGCCTCTCTGTATAGTGATATTTTCCTTTGTTTATTGCAGAGTGAATCATATATGCTCTCCAGACACACAGAATGAGGAATGCTTTAGGTTTTAACTGGCAACACTGAGGAGATATCCACCTGGTATGTTAGATGAGGAAGAAAGACAGTAGATTGCCTTTCCTTTAGCCAGGGTTATTTCTGTTCTTTTCTGTATTCATTTTACATCATCCATATTCAGTATTTTTTTCCTTCTAAAATTTTTGAAGTTGTATCTTATTTTATTCTCATATCATAATTATCTCTAACATTAGTATTTTGCATAATATGCTTTATGCATTCTTTCTTTGCATTATGTTCAGCTTTATGAAATCATAAATCTCTCTTGGTTGCTATGTGATCATGCTGTGTTATGCCTATATTCTATCTCCTGTATTATTTCTACAGCCTTTTAACTGTAATACTCTGCCACAGTACTTCTAAATCACTTTATCCTAAAATCAAATTACAAGAAAACACTAGAGAAAAAAAACCTCACATTCTCCTGGAAGACTCTGTTTTGTGCTTTGCCTTATAGTGTGCATAACTTTATTAATATAGTATACAGATTTTATAGCTTAGCTGTGTTTCCTATAAATAAAGCTGAGGAGAAATCCTGCACAAACATAATAGCCACATAATACATTTAGAGAAAAACAAGTAAAGAATCCAAGACTTAAATTCTCATAGGGTAAGTAATTAATTTACTGTGTGCTTCCACAATATTTGTGATTTAACAGATAAATATATACATACATGCAACACCTCCACCCCAACCCAAGTACATTCATAGTATTTAGGATATAAGAAAAAAAAATAAAATTATGACACACTCATTAAGAATTGCATCACAAATTAAGTTTGCATGAAAAACTGGAACTTTTAACATTGCCTGAAATGACTACAAAAGTCTCCCAACACGTCTGTCAAATCACAAGTACTTTTTTTTCTTTCTTGCAGGCTAGATGAGGCCTTGAGTGACCTGTACTAGTGGGAGGTGTCCCTGCCCATGGCAGGGGGTTGGAACTAGATGATCCTTGAGCTCCCTTCCAACCTTACCATCCTATGATTCTATAAAAGAGATGTTACATGAGAAATGTTGTAAATGAAATCAAAGAAATGTTGCAACAATATTCAAAAGCAAGTAGGAAAAAGCAAGCAGAAAATATATGACACATTATGTCCATGTTATATGTATTTATATTTAGCACACATGTATATAATGGAATTTGACATAGAATCTATGTATGTATATGTGTGTATATATATGTATATGTGTGTGTAATTTTTTCAGTATTTTGAAAAAAAATACTTGATGATCCAGGATATGCTAAAATGAGACACTGTGAGATCTTCAGTTATTTTGACTAATTTTTCTCCTAGACCTTTTATTTAGGTAGGGTTTCTGCAGGATTTTCTACTGGGTGCTTCAAATGTACATTTGGATGCAAATTGTCTCAACATGCCAAGATTAGCAGCAGCCCCACATAGAGTGGGTAGAGAGAATGTGCAATTTTCCCAGATGCCTTAGTAAAACCACAAGAAAAGCAAGCTTTCACTTGACTGAATATGAATCCCAACAGAGAATACTCAAGTCATTTGCAGTAGCTCATCAAAAGAGTTACCTGATTTGTCTTCTCTCTTGACTCCACCATTCTACAAATTCCAAATCTCTTGCTCAGTGATGCAGACATACGAAGTTATTCAAACTTCCTTTACAAGTTGCACCATCTTTGTTCTTGGATCCCATGAATGACACTCATCTTTCAACCACCAAATTTTGAGGTCCTTCATGTCACACCAAACTGTAGCGGATCTTTGAAAATACACAGTAGCAGACGAACACACATGCAAAACTGCTACAGTGTCGTGGTAGGCCTAAGCAAGCCAAAATAGGTTTATACATGTCCTGCCTTGCCCAGGCATGTTTTTTCTGCTCTCCCTCTTTCTGTTTTGGGGAAAGCAACTGTGGGAAATAGGACAGAGAATCCGGAGCCTCTGAGTCTGGGGTCTGTAGCCTGCCCAGACCCTGTGGTAAACAAGGTACACACTGCTGCCTTGTGCAAGGCCTGTGTTCTGCCCAAAAAAGGGTAAAGCAAGCCTGTGGCTTCACCTGATATGGTCAGTCTTAGCTAACTGCCATTTGATTGGCTATCCTGTGTCCAAAGGCCTATTAATCTCGGGCCGTATGGATTAAAGGAGATGAGCAGGGAGCGCAGCATATGCTTTGCCATTATAGGGTATGTCTGCTACTATATGTGTGCTCCACTATTATATCTGCTCTATCCATGCCCAGACTACACACTGCAAGACATCTGCCTGCACCTGGACAGAAGCCCTGGAGATAACACAGATCATCCAGAAAGCCAGGACCAGGTGAGAAACCGCCTGCCTCCTTTCCCCAGCACTCAGAAGCCTGGGGAAACTCCAAAGTCTCTAACAGATACTGACAGCAATCCCGCCACGAGCTTTGGGTACTCTCAGATAATATTTTTTGTCAGTAAATACTTAAAGCCTGTTGTAATCATTAATTGCCTTCTGCCATAGGCAGAAAGGAGCTCCTTGTGCCCATCTAGTGAGCAAGTGGTGTATTGACCACAAGCAGTACACTAACTGCAGCAACTCTGCACTAACTCTTCCAGTTTAATAGAGTTCAATTAATGTATATATTTAATAGTTATTCCTAGATCCTATTATAACCTGTATATAGTTTCCACAAATGATGCCTAGAACCTGTTATTATTATTAAATTGGCGATTGGGGTGATGCGAGTTCTGAATGTTTAATATTAATAAACTATATTAATATTTTTAAAATATCATCTTACAGTAATTCATTAACCCCTCCACTACATATATTCCTTTTGCTTTCTTATTATCAAATGGCATTACCTCAAAGCCACCATTCCAGATGTGCTGCTAGAGGCTTTCTTATTGCGCTGCAGCAATTTGGCTTGCAGAGTAGAGCCACATGCAAGTCATTGCATCTTTTCACTAACAAAACAAAATTATCAGATCAAGGACATCTCACTTAATGATCTTCCCCATTATTCTTTTTTGTTGTTTTAAAAGCATCCACATGTATCTAATCAACGGCTCCTATGTATCCATAATAAGGTTTATGTATGATTAAATGAAAATACCATTGCACATTGCAATTTTTGGCAAAATTCTGATTTTTCCCCCCACTCTGGGCAACGTAGGCAACATGGGGTACAAGAGCTTTTAGGCAGATGGAGTCTTATGGAATGTTAACTACATTTTAAGTGCTTTTCAGTTACTCATGGGGGAAAAAAAATCCTTTTGATTCTTTAACATATACTTTGCTTTATTCTTCCTTTTTCTTCTACAACTCAAAACCAGTTGTTGAAAGTTTCTGAAAGTTGTGGGAGGTAAGAAATTGGAAAATATAAAATTTTCAGCAGAAATTCAGTCACGCATAGCAACATTAAAGGTTATATAGCATTTTAAAACAGAAGAGAAATCGATGCCCACAAGAGTTACATCAAGAGTCACTATCATGGTTTCTTCAGTAAAAGTTTCTTTCACATGCTCTTGGATGAATTTCTATTTGAACTGCAATGATGATTTCCCCAGTGTTTGTACATGCATGAATGCCACAGTAGGTGATTTGTGCTAATATGAATTTGGTTTTGTACATATAATAAATGCATAATTACTGCATGCCAAACATTTGTTCATTGCTGTGGAAATGAAATAATTTAAATGTAATTGTATTGTACAGATCTTCTTTTCACTGCTCCCTCCCACCCTGCCAAGAGTCAATAGAGGTACTAGTGGTAGTAAAGTATGACAGTTAGATCTAGTTCAATGATGCAAAGCTAATACAAATTGAAGTAACTCCTGCAGCTTGAAGAGGCTGAGGACCTCAGCTCCCAGTGCTTTCAATCACCATTTTGGAGACTCCACAGCTGTGAACACAGGCCCTTGATAATTCATTTAGTTAGTGGCAATGCCTAACATGATCTACAGAATGATGTAAGCTTAGCCGTTCGATCAAAATTTGTCTTGCCAGATGCAAAACAAATCTTGTCTAACTGTCCTAAAGTGGTGCTCTTTAAAAAAAATGGTATTCACCTATGCAAACAAGATCAATATATTTTAGCAAAGTACTTCTTTTTTCTTTTTCCTTTTTTTTTTCTTTTAAAGACAATAATCTTTTTCTTTCCTGCTCTCTCTATTTTTTTCCCTTTCTTTGGTTCAGCTTTGCACCTTTTCAGTTCTCTATAATTCTCTTCCCACTTCGAAAGTTGAGGAAATGCATGGGAAATATAGTTGCTAAAGTTAAGTCCAAAGAGAATGGTGAAACATGATGAAACAGTCCAAAAGTTTGTATTCAGATACTGACTTTTTCAGTATATCCACAACCTTATACCAGAAAGATTTACTTTTCTCTCAACTTTTCAAGTGAGGATGAGTTCAATTCATTCTTTCATATTTTGCTCCGATTTTGATTACCCAGTTATTTACAGGCTGTTACAGTGGTGAATTTGTCAGCTCAATTTCATGACACTGCATGTTTTTATGCCTTTGTCAGCAATACTGAAAAAGCCTCACTCTCCTTTTGATATCTTTTTAATCTGTCATATTAAAATACAACGATCGAGTCATCCCTCAGCCTTATGATGAGTTGGAAAAAAATAAGCTTCTTTAATTTCAAGGTGAATGACTCCATTTGTAATTCTTTGATCATTTTATGGCCATTCTTATAACTAGGTTTACTAATTCATCTCTCTTTTATGAAATGAGGACACAGAATCCAAGAAGTTTGCTTTACAAAGTAGAAAGATCATTCTCTGGCTTGTACTGGATAGTTCTGTTCTATATCTTCAAAGGACTCACTAGTTCTTTTTGCCATGGCACTGCACTTGAGGCATTAATATGGGATAACCATAGAATGGTAAGGTTTGAAGTGAGCTCAAAGATCATCTAGTTCCAACCCCTTGCCATAGGTAGGGACACCTCTCACTATAATAATAAACTGTGATTACTAATTCCTTGTATGCTTCAATGCATTGCTATAATCTTCTGTTCTGTATTTTTAAGCATATATTCTTGTTTCTGAGTGTAATTTTTTTCTTATTGGACTATATTATACAACAATTTTATAGGTTGATTTGTGTGTTTCCTTCCTATACTGCACAGAATGGAGACTAAATCTTGTGCCTTTGTTTCAAATATAGAACAGAAATATGTACTGGAATATCTGAGGTATTCATTGTGTCCATCTGTCCCTTTTTCTATATAAAATTAAGAGACCACCCTGGTAAATTCAGGAACATGAGTTTCAATCTCTTTGCTAATGAAATAAAATGTGTATTTGGAATAAATATTTCTGGTTTAATTATGAAAATGTGCAGTGTTTTCTGGGCTTTGAAAACAGAAACAAAAATACTGTAATCACTTCACTAAATGCCCCTGTGTAATTGTTATGCCCACAGAGTGCACAGAAAAGTCTGAGGATTAAAACTACTAACTAGAAGAGTTCAGGTCTCCTGATATGTGTTTAGTATAGAACATGGATAATCCACATGGTATAAGTAATTTCACTGTTGTTAAAAAGGTCAGTTAAGATACAAGGTGATTAAAAGTTTATATGCTTTTTGAATCTATGATCGCACCACTCTCACAGTTCTATGAATTGAATGCACTCTTAGAAAAGAAATCCCATCATAAAAATTTAATTTTGTCTGTGCAGTCTAACACATTAATAGGAGTTTTAGAAGAATACTCGTATTACCCTCAGACAAAAGTATATTTACACAGACACAGGCGTTGTTTTTTTTTTTCTTAGTATTTATATGCTGTTTAAAATGCAATAGAGATACAAAAAGGTAGGTGGAAACATACAGGAGGGGAGAAATAATTTCTGTGTTCCATTTCTCATTATTGCTTAACTTGCATGGACAGATGAGAATCTTGGCTAGATGGGGAGATGGATCACCTAATTGTGTAGCCATGGTGTCTATCTTGTGACACTGAGAGTATTCTCTGTCTAGTTACTAAACAGCGTCAGCATGAATATGACCACTCTTCCCTACCAGATCCACCTCTATATCTTACTAAGCCATACTGCCAGGCTAGAAGCTCTCCTCAAGAGCTAATAAGCCCACCAAAACCACCACTCTGTCTGTTCAGACCAAGGAATGTCATACCTTGTTTGAGACAATAGAATAATTAGGAGCTATCAGCCCTGCCCTGCCACATGCATTGTTTGGAGTCATTGGGATCTCAAGTAGCCTTATAGCTCGTACCTTAAAAATAGCCATCCTAAGACTTTTTCAGCCCAATTTGACTTGTCATACTTCAACACACATTAAAGAATTTAACTTATTTTGAGTAATGTTGCAAAATTCTTGGCCATTAATAATACAAGTTGTTCTTATGATTTGAGAGGGCAACTGAAATTCTTTGCTGCAAAAAGAATTTCTTTGCTATATACTGCAAAAAAAAGAAGAGCACAGATTAGCACGCCTGCCAACCTATAGACTGTAATACCTGTAGTCTTGTGACGCTGTGCAAAAATTGATTTTGTACCCAGCCATCATGTGGCATAGCTGAGAAATCAAGCATTGTTGTTCTTGAAAAGTTTTTAATGGCTACAGACTATAATACACACAAATAAACAGTTATTAAAAGATTATGTTCTACTGTAGGTGTTTCAATATTACTTTTGAGAGCTCCACTTGCTGTCCAAAAGCCCTGTTACATGGCTTGAAACTATAAGGGAAACAGGGCTGACAGGGTATTTACTTCCATCTCTTCCTGCACGCATTGTTTGACACTCAATAGAGGTTGATTAATACAACAAAATAATTTATGTGGGTGTTTACCTGAGCTTGAATAAGTACCTTCTCTCTCACGCTCTTTTTCATGTTTACTTCCAGCAGACGTATGTGTGACCTTGACGGATATTTGACGTTAGGCCATTGCAAATTTATATTGCATGTTTCATATATCAGAGTGGTAAACCACTCCAGAAAATAGAGGACAGGTTTTCATACAATGCAAGCACAGGAGTAATTAAATGAATCGATGTGGAAAGGCTACTGAAAGTATGTGCAATTCCACTTCATGAATGTCTTCCTGCACCCAAGAAAAAAAAAAAAAATCCTGTCATTTCAGGCATGCTATTTTAGTTCAGTCTACTAGTAAGATTCCCACTGGCATTTCAGCCTGTCTCAAATTTCTCTGCTGATTTTTCTCCATGACAGGTTTGAATCTGTAGTGATTTCCTCTACATTTTTCTTCTAATTAATGTCATGCTTCTTTAATCAGAGATCAGACATCACAGAGTGTAATTGTAGTGGCTACTCACAACTAAGCAACTTAGATCCACTTCATAATACCTACTGTCAAAGATTCCTAATGACCCATGCATATTATTTCATAATACTAGAAGTTACAGGAATAGATCTTTCCTATTCAGTTTCCAATCTTCTGTTACGCTCTAAGCTAGGAAGAACCCACCCCTGGAGAAGAAATTCCAAGGTCATAGAAATCACCTTTAACTAGATGGAAGAAGGAGAATTCCAGGAGATAGAGACTAGAAATAAGAGTGATGTTAAGCAAGAGTGATTGCCTTTAAGAGAAATAGATATAAAACATAGGCTCACTAGAATAGATTTGAACTAGGAAAAACATACTGCTAATGTAAAGAGGATAACAGAGGGAGACTGGAACTTAATAGGTAGCAGTAAGACACTTGTTTTTGTAAGAGAGTGTATTAAACAGCATATCAAAAGATAAATGTGATCAAATGACGGGGATGATGTGATGTTGTCATGGTAGGCCTATGCAGGCCAAAATAGGCTTATACATCTCCTGTTTTGCCCAGACATGTTTTTTCTGCTCTCCCTCCTTCTGTTTTGGGGAGAAGCAACTGTGGGAAAGAGGACAAAGAGCCTGGAGCCACTGAATTTGAGGACCCTGGCTTGCCCAGACTTGTTTGCATACTGTGCTTAACAATGTACACACACTCAACTTGTGTCTGCCTTGTGCAAGGCCTGTGTTCTGCCCTAAAAAGGATAAAGTAAGCCTATGGCTTCATCTAATATGGTCCAACTTGGCTAACTGCCATTCTGATTGGCTATTCTGTGTCCAAAGGCCCATTAGTCTCAGGCTGTATTGATAAAAGAAATGAGCAGGTGCACACAACATGCTCTACCCTCGTATCTCTGCTCTGCCATTGTACCCGTGCTTCCTGCTTGTTACTGCCTTATTGTATCCTGAACTGTCTGGAAACTCCACTACCTCGAGTTTACCAGGAACAGGCTCTAAAAGCCTCCGCACAATCAGACTGCACAGCCAGCGTGACATCTGTGCCGAGACTGCACATCACAAGACATCCTGCCTGCACCTGAAAGTCTCCTGCCAAGCCAGGATGTCCTAGAGATACACAGATCATCCAGAGAGATGAGGACCAAGTCAGAAATTGTCTTCCTCTTTTTCTCAGCACTCTGAAGCCTGGGAAGAATCAGGAGTCTCAGCAGATGACAAGACAGTAACAGAATTCTGTGAAAGTGTTTGGGTACTGCCTGAAGCTATACATAGCCCTGTGAGTCGGGAGATAACATTTTATGAGTAGATACTTAAAACCTCTTTAAGAAGGTAATTCAGCATTGCCTTCTGCCATAAGCAGAAAGGAGCTCCTTAAGTCCATCTAGCTGGCAAGTGGTATATTGACCACAAGCACTGTATTGACCGTAGGAATCTTCCTTTCCAGTTCAATTAATGTTATATTATTACTAGCTATTTCTAGACCCTGTGTTATATTATTACTAGTTATTTCTAGAACCTGTGAAACTGTAGAAAGTTTCCATGACCATGTGAAGAAATGGTTATTATTAAAATTAGTGGTCAGGATAGTGAGAGTTCTGAATATTGAATATTAATAAACAATATTAATGTTTGAAAATCATAGCTCGCATCAACTATTTGCCCCTTCATAACAGATGTAAAGGAAAGAGTGTAAACTGATGTCTACTGTCTGTTCAATTAATCTGGTGATATAAGTTTTGCTTTATTTGTAAATAAAATTCTAGCTTTATTAGAAGAGTAATGCACATTTATCCTATAAATTCCTACGAATTGTAATTTTCTTTCCATTCAGCTATCCTCTCCTACAAATCGTTTTCTTCCAAACATAGCCTTTTATTTTCTTTTTTTCTAGTCTTCTTCATACCTCTTCCTAATCCCAGTGTCTGCTGTCTGCGTCTAATAGTCTTGAATGAAGCTTTACTTGGTACAATACAGACTTACATATTCTCTGGTATTTTGGAGAATAAGTCATTTGAACTAAAATATCAATTCTATTAAACAAGAACTATCCATGAGGTAAATAGGTGGGTTTACTTTTAACCAACATTTTTCACAGACTATTACTTATGTTTTTAATGTAGTCCAAATCTCTCATTTGTTGAAGCCTATCAAAATTAACGATTGTTTGTATCTCTGCTTATTGCTTGGAAGTCTATGACAAAATAAACATGGAGTGTTCTTTATCACAATCTGCATTATGTAACATACCCTTAGGTTTGGGGCTGAGTTGTTTTCTAATTCTACTCAAAAGAAAGTGATAAACCTCCTAGATGAAGGGTGAAGTGCTGCAGAATGAAAGTAGTTAAACACTTTATGTTCTGCCCATTTTACTGAATGAATTTCCTAGCACTCAGCATTTCCATCTGACTCATATGTCCTTTGATTCCTTTTTTAATATTCACATACCCATTTGCTAACTTTTAAAATACCTCAAAAAACTATCTCAGAATTTCTAAATCAGTTCTCAAGTTATGAACTGCAAACCTAAGGGTTTTTCTTCACATTTGCTTTTCTTATCTCCTTACAGGACAATCACACCACAGAATGCATTGAATAAACAAAAAAAAAAAAGAATAAATCTTTCAAGAATGCAGAGGTCATCATTCTGCAAGACATAATTTCTTTGTGGACCACAAGACAGTTGACATTAACATATCACAGATCTTTTTGATAGACGTAGCTGTATTTTTGCAACATACGTATTTAGAGATGGATTTCAGTCACTGCTTGATATCCCAAACTGTGAAGCCTAACTTTTGAGACCCACATATTTTGGGAAAGTCTTTTCTTTAATGCTGTAATGTAAAAATACTTTGTCTTCATATTCAGCTTTGTTATTAGAGATTGGCTTTGGCTTTCAAATCCGTGCTGCTGTCATGTATTTGGGCACATAAGGAAACAGTTTAAATCCTTACAGTTCTTCCCCAAGACAGGTGTAAGCCAAACCATCACAGGAATGCAAGGGAAGGGAAATGCCAGGAGGATGCACTGCCCCTCACTTTCCTCTTTCTTCTGACCTACTCTCTTAAGAACTACACCTGTAACACTTAGTGCCCAGCACACTTAATTAATACAACTCCCAGTCTACTGTGAGAGACAACCTTCAGTAAACTAAAAATTGCATTACATTGACTTAAATTAGTTGATATTTTCTTTTCTGTGTGAAGGTCCAATACCCAAAGATTTCTCTCAAATATTGGGAGACAAATCTCTCTTACTTTTAAAAGTAGTTAAAGATGAGGTGCTTTTAATTTCTTTTCTACATGACACCAGAAATAAAACTTTGGAATGTAGAAAATAGGAGACTAGAAGATGAAAATTCTGTGTTGGCTAAACTATCAGAGAAATTTGACCTCCTTGGCTAAGAAGGTTAGGAAAACCTGAATAAGCTCCAGATCCACTGTCCATCACTCCTTATTACTGTAGTAACTCTGAAATCGTAAAACTGAATGTTTGAGTTTGGTAGGTTTTTTCTTCTAGTGCATATTCCAGCTAGGATTACAGTTTTGTCAATATGGTTTTATAGAACAGATTAGACAGAAGAGTAGTACTGGATAACTATAGCTCTGGAGACCAGATTTATTTATGGACTTTCTGGTAACACAAGTCATGATGACAACCCATACTACTGGATAGGTAGAGAGGAGTGTATGCTTTGGAGCTGCAAAGGAAGTTACCTTGATCTTTATATTTTTGAGCTCAGAAGAGTTCCTTTCTTTTCTATTCTCTCATAAATTTACTTCCATAAAAGCAAGACAATCACCTGAACATCCTGGTTTTGCTGGGACAGATTCACAGGTCAATCACGAGCTGCAGGTCATTAGTAGTTCTGAATCAGCCAGGCCAACTGCCTTGAGTTGACATACCCCATACCATGAGCATCTCAGCATAAAGAAGGAAGTTTGCTGAGGAGGGGGGACTTTTCTTCTTGGGTTTCATCTCACTCTGGTTCTTCTCCTACTATCGAGGACTGATTTTCTGGCTTGTGTGACTGCTCTACCCTTGTTGGAGTGAGTGTAAATTATATGCTTTTATTGACAATGGTACCAGATTTGCTGTTTCATTAAATCTGTTTTAACTTTAACCTAGGAGTCTCCTTTTCCTGATTCCCCTTCTTTTCTTTGGAGGGGTCACTGGGTGGTAGAACATCTACTACAGTTTAGCCCCAGGCTAAACATAAATGCTGTGTCAAATGGTTAAAGCAAAAACTACACAGGAACAGTTGTTCTTTTTAGTGAACATGAAAGTGTGAACAAAATAGATTTACCCTGGAATTTGTTCTCAAAGTATCTATCAGTGAAGAGGTTTTTGTTCTTCCCATCAAAACTTAAGGTCTGCCTTCCTCTGGCACCCTATTATAATTGTTTAGTATAAAAAGAGGGTTTACTATAAACAGATATTAAGGGTCAATGGTATATTCTTTCCTCAGGCAAATTATAATAAGCAAAAAAAAAGCCCTTATCTAGCCAGCTGCTTAGTAAAGAGTGATACTACTATGATTAGTTTTACATTATGATTTATTCACACTGTATTTAGACGTTGCAACATAGATCAGGATGGGGCTTCAGATCATGAGCTGGGGATAGAATCACTTCAAGAAGCTTACAAGACATGTTTAGGAGAACAAAGGCAAAATGATCAACACAGCAGTTGGCAAATGCTATGCTTATTGGATGAGGTACCATGCACAGAGAATGCTTCTTGGGCTAGGGAAAGAGATTTCAGTAAAGCACAGTGGCACATGTGACCTATTGACACATATCTTTGTTTTCAATGAGAGGCAACTACTTTTTTTTTTTTTTTTTTTTACTTTGCTTCCTTATCGGCCAATATTTCATTCAGAGCAATAAATCAAGATGATTGTACTGGATCTTCTGGATCTTTTCCTTCATTGAGTGGAAGGAGTGTTATTGGGATGGGATAATTTTTTCCAGTCTAGCAGAGATAAAAATCTGTCTGGAGATTACATCCGTTTGCTGCAGAATCAGTGCATAACACTGCTGAAGATAAAGTCTGGGAGCCGTGGTAGGCTGTACATATGCAGGAAAATGGACAAACTTTTGGAGTGATTTCAACTATTTTCTTACATCAGAGACGTCTGCTACTATATTTCTCAAGTTCTTTTACAAATATTTTTCTTTTCCTAACATTTTTACTCTTCCCTGCAAAAGTTGCAGTGACTGTTAAACAAGGATGACGTTATTTACAATTCTTTCTGAAATTAGTCTGAAAGAGAGCAACAGTTTACAAGAAAATATCCCAGATCTTGGACACAAGGTCTGTTTTGCATTCTGTGTTGGCAGGAGCTGAAAAATACTTCTTTTTCAACTGCATCTTTTCCCGGTATTCTGCATAAACTGAAATTGTAGGATACTTTAGATTAAAAAAATCTAAAGATTTTCTAGTCTGACTCCCTCTCAGTGAACAGGGACACATTTAACTATATCAGGTTGCTGAGAGTCCTGTCCAATTTGATCTTGAACCTTTCCAGGAATGGGTGTCTACCACATCTCTGTGCACCCTGTACCACTGTTTCACCACCCTTATTTTAATTAAAAAAAAACCAACAAACAAAAACAAAAACCAACTTCCTTAGACCTAGTCTAAATCTACATTCTTTTTGTTTAAAACCATTACCCCTTGTCCTTGTGCAGCAGGTCTTTCTATAAATACTGTCCTAATCTAGCTTTTCTACGTCCTATCTAAGTATTGAAAGGGTGCAAATAGGGTTTCACCTGAACCTTCTCTTGTGAAGGCTGAAAGGCCCCAACCCGACTCTCCCAGCCTGTCTTTGTATAGGGTTAAATCAGAATAAGTCTCTTAAGCAGTCATTTATTATGTTTGCTCCATATATAAAACACACTGGTTGTGTGACGGGATGATTTTTGAAACTTGCAAAAATAATTTCTGAGATTTCTTTTTGGACCAGAAATACTTTTAAAATATTTCCTGCTCTTTTGCAAGAGAAGTAATGGAAGGGAAGTAATGAAATTGTTAGCAAATAAAACGTACTAACATATTTTGATCTCCCAAGGCTGCCACACATTGATTTTAGTGTTCAGTAAAGGGGTAAGTTGTGTATAATTTTATGTTTACAGTGCACATTATGTTGTTAACCATCTCTCCCTCTAGAAACAAATGTACTAGAATTCTGAGCAAATTAAATTTCATTTCTGACTTCCATACATGATGTCATTAACATTTATTCACATTAAGGCAGTTGCAGAATCAGGGTTTATCAATCACCTAAATAAGCTCANATAATAATGCTATGTTTTATAACCTCTTCTTCATTCATCTGACTGAAATTTGAAACCTACCTAGCAAACTCTATCCAGCTGCTCCTGTTACACAGCCTATTTCCTCATGATAATAAGTACACTAGTGACAATAGGGACTAACTAGTTAGTACAAAGACTAACTGTTATGCTCTTTGCATTATAGATAATGTTTATGGAATTTTCATGATTTTTCTTTTTATAAGTAAAATGGATTTGCTGAGGGTTTTCTGATGTTTTTAGCCTACTTATTTTGACGAATCACAATACCTGGTTTTCATCAGTATTTTAGAATCACAGAAAAGAAAAATGTTGTTTTTAAAAGCAGTTTTACAACAATAAACAAACAAACCACTGACATTTAAATCCTGAATTTGTTATATCTTATTCCTATATTCATGTTTCACAGCATGTCTGAAATAGTTCACAAATGACATCAGGTGTGTACAAGTAACACTCAAATTATTAACTACTCATTATTTCTTGTTTGTTACCCACTTCAAGAAGCATTGATTGTTATCTGTTGCTCATTTATATAGTTTTATACAACTGAATGTTATTCTATGTCTTACAGTGTGTAGGTTGTACTAATTTTACTAAGTATAAAAAGCTGATGCTACAAAATTAGTACTGAGTGCTTGTTTTAGCTTCTCAAATTACTTATTTGCAAGATCAGATGACAAGGAAGGGACATATAATGTAATACTGTTGACATGTTGTCTTTCTCAGGTTTGCTATTGGAGTGTTTCTGTTCTAAAGACAAACACAAACCTCATTTATACCAGCATGATATAGACAATTATAATGGACTCTCAGGAGCAAGCTAAAATCCTCTTCTATGGAGAAGACATAAGAAACCAACAAGAAATACAGGCTGATACCCAAGTCTGATCAGCAGGCTCATCAGACCTAAATCAGAGACTGATGCATTTCCTCCTGTATAAATGAGAACTGCCTCAGCTACACACCTGCAACATTGCAGGTTTTAGTTACATAGGTGCGGCAGAAGGTCTTGGGACAGTACCAGCTTGCCTAAACCTGAATGCAGAAAGTGCAACCTTTCCAAACTTCCAGAAATCTTCCTCTCTCTCTTGTTATAAATGACACAGCTGATAGCCATACAGCTCCATGCACCACTTGGATGGCCCGTAAGAATCAGTCTGTGGAATCAGAGAGATGTCTGCCTACAGCAGTACTAAGGAAAAAAAAAGTCTCAATTCTTAGGAAGCAAAATACTCCCTAAAACATCAGAGATTTCCTCAGAGATGAGGAAAGGAAAGAGTAACAGGCATCTAAGTACAGAAATTCCCCAAGTGACATACCTTGGATTATATTGCTTTTTGTGGTATTACATTAAGATGAACCATCACCACCCTATCAATCTGGTGTAACAATTTACCTGTTACTTCAATTCCAACAAAGATATCGCAAGAGCAACACCAGATGTGCCACTGACTTGCTTCTGATCACTGCAGGTTTTTTTTCAGTTTCTCTAACTTGCACGAAAGTAATAGAATTTAAAAACATAATCCTTTATCATAATCTAAGTATTTTTGTTTCATATGCAGCACATAAAAAAATACATTCAATAGAAAATGACTTGGAAAGCAGAAGGTTAAATTGTTTACAAAAGTAATTAATAAACTCTTAAAGATCCTGTCAGAAATACTTACCTGTTCTCCAGATATGAAAATGAATGTAGTTTCTAATTTCAAAGATTCTCGTGTGAGAATGTGCAGCTGAGCATTGATTTCCTCAAGCAGCTTTTGTTTTATGATAAGGTAGTAAACAAACGAGGTATAAATTTCCTGCAAGCATATATCTGACATTTTAAACAGACATTGAATAGTACCCACTGAGAATAATCAAAGTCCTTAAACAATTAGACCTAAAAAGCAGTGCATTTTGGGCCCATTTTAGTACACCTTGGGTAATGGAAAAAAAGCATTAGACTGAAAACCCAAATGATTCTAGCCTACTATAAAGTATAATAATGGACCTGAAATTCACAATGCCTAGAGCAATTTATTGTCATTATAATTTAGGATTCGTGCAGAAAAACAATGGAGTCTCACTAGACTGCTTTGATAAGGGTTTGACATTACAGTCAGAAAGCCCTAGTTAAATCTGGCAATCTACATTAATTTTGCAATAAAGTATAAAGGCTTCATTCATTATCAGATCTCCCTTTGTCTTTTCCTTGATATCGGCTTAGTTGTGATTTTTGTTAAACAGAAAAGCTTGTGTTCTGGGCAATCACACAGGAGTTTGTTGATAACTGGAGCAGAATCTAAAGTCTTACACAGTCCATTATGGAAAAATACCTCAGATACATTAGTGCTGTCACTAATGGTTCAAGAATAATGTTTCAATAAATGCAAATATAGTTAGCAAAGTCTTTCTGGACAGAACGCTTTGTGGGTTATGCTGGTTATTGTCTTTGGCCAAAAAACGTGGAAGAGAATTCTGGATGAAAAACGTGGAAGAAATTCTGGAAGAGAGGTGTGGCCAGCAGGGCAAGGGAGCTGATTCTGCCCCTTTACTCTGCTCTTGTCAGACCCCACCTGGAGTACTGTGTGCAGTTCTGGAGCCCTCAGCACAGGAAGGACATGGAAGTGTTGGAGTGGGTCCAGAGGAGGACCATGAAGATACTCAGAGGGCTGGAGCAGCTCTCCTATGAGGACAGGGTGAGAGAGTTGGGGCTCTTCAGCTTGGAGAAGAGAAGGCTTCGAGGGGACCTGATAGTAGCCTTCCAGTATCTGAAGGGGGCCTACAGGGAGGGACTACTGACAAGGTCTTGCAATGACAGGACAAGGGGCAATGGGTATAAACTGACAGAGGGGAGATTTAGACTGGATGTTAGGAGGAAGTTCTTTCCAGTGAGGGTGGTGAGGCACTGGAACAGGTTGCCCAGGGAGGTTGTGGCTGCTCCCTCCCTGGAAGTGTTCAAGGCCAGGTTGGACGAGGCCTTGAGTAACCTGTCCTAGTGGGAGGTGTCCCTGCCTATGTCAGGGGATTGGAACTAGATGATCCTTGAGGTCCCTTCCAACCTTACCATTCTATGATTCCATAAAATCCTGAAGTACTTTCTTTAATACAGTGCAAAAGGAAACAACAGCCAGGTAGTATCATCCAACTCTTCATTGCAGGCCTACCAGTAATGCCTATGATATTGTGTTGCTGCAAGTGAATCCGAAGACTTGGTGTAAGAAATTACAGAGTACCTCATACCTCTTTACATATATCATGAAAGACAGCATAAATCCCATTGTGGAATACAAAGAACAACTTATTTCCGGATTTGGCATCAGTGTTTCACATCAACCATAACAATTTGCATAAATACAGTTCTACACAGAAGGGAAGCATATAGATTTTAAACTCTGAACTACTGATAGAATTAATCAGTCAGTCATTCCTTACGTAAGTAATCTTAAAGTTTGTGAGACTGGACTTACTGAAAGAAAAACATTTTCTAGAACTGGGTAAGTGTGATCTTAGGAATGAGTCATAGATATATTGTCATTGTAAAAGCATTAAACTGGATAACTACAGATGCATGCTAATTAATAACTTTCGTCTTTCATCATGCAATATTGAAGATTTGGGATTTGGTATGTCTTGCAGAGGAAAATAAAAGGTGTCTTTAGAAATGGTCGTTATACTGATACCAGATCTTCTTTTTTATGTTATGAGAGAGTAACACGAGAGAACGCTTTGACAATGAATTATGCATTTGTAGTTTTCATTAAGACATGCTTAACTTTTTTTCTATAGAAAGTCTAATCTTTCAGAGGAAGGATCCTATGGTATTTTTGTATCTTTAAAATGGTCTTCTGGCACTGCTCAGACTTGCACAGAAATGCAATTTTCAAGGAAGACTTGTGCATGAGCAAGGGGTGAAAACGATTGAAAAAGGGATGAACATGCTGCTGTCTGAGCTGATAAGAATTCTCAACTAAGAATTGCAGATACATTGTGAAAGGAAGATGAATATAAATATCTGTTCCTCGCATTTGTGTAAAAACACAATCTATTGTGTTATCTCCAAACACTGCAGTGAGAAATTGTTGGGTTTTCTGACTGTTGCATCTGAATCATATAGATTTCCCTAGTTCAACTTGATGAAAATGTACCTCCATTCATCCAAGCCAAATGAACATCTGTCATCATTGCTGCTGCTTTGGTTAGAGAATGATGTTGTCACTCCACTAAATTGTCTCTTATTTATTAATGAGAGAATTTCCATAAAGGCAGGCTCTGTGTGTATGTTTATAGTCATCATTTCAGCTAGGTCATATCTATAGAGCTCGAAGAACACAGCTCTAATTTAAATGACAAGTTGATGTAGGCAGTATTTCTAATCCTTAAAACAGATGCATAAGTAGAAATAATGCCTGAATCATAGAATCCCAAGTTGAGAGAGGCACCAAGGGTCATCCGGTCCAACCTTTGTTGGCAAAAGCACCGTCTAAATAAGATGGCCCAGTACCCTGAATCTTAACAGTGTCCAATGTTGAGAAATCCACCACTTGTCCTGGGGAGATTCCAATGGCTGAGTGTGCTGATTGTGAAATATTCCTCAATCAGAATCTCCCCAGGAATCATTCCTACCCATTAACTCTCTTGTAAAAAAAGGCAGTTTCCACTTTCTTTCTAGTAACCCTTTAAATACTGGAACATAGTGGTAAGTTCTTCCCCAAGCCTTCTTTTCTTAAGGCTGATCAAATCCAGTTTCTCAGCCTTGCTCATATGGCAGGCTTTCTAGTCCTTTGATCACTTTTGTGGCCCTCCTTTGGACCCTCCCTAGGCTGTCCACGTGTTTTTTTTTTGCATTCTGAGGACCAAAACTGAGCACAGTATTCCAATTGTGGCCTGACAAATGCTGGGTAGAGTTGGGTAATGCTTTCTTTATCTTTGCTGGTGAGGCTCTTGTTGATAAAACACTGCATCCTGTTGGATTTGCCACTGCAGCACACTGTTCATTTGCAATCCACTCAAGTCTCTTTCCACAGAGCTGCTCCCCAGACCAGTACATCCAAGAAAGTGCTGCACTACTGGATTATATATTCCCAGATTTTATACTTTACATTTTGCTCTTATCCTTCTTTGCTGAACTTCATTAAGTTCTTGTTAGTCCACTCTCGTAGCCTATCTAGGTCTTCCTTCAAGGTGACTCTCACTTCTAAAGAGTCTACTTTCCCACTCAGTTTGGTACTGTGCTGGTTTGAGGCTAATTGGAATACTTTAATGAAAAAAAAATAGATTATAGACTGTGTAAAGAAAACAGTGGTGATATCTACTTCACTCATAGGCTTGCTGAGATGTATAAAAACAAGAACACAAACATAGATAAGAAAGACTCTCTGTCAGAGTCAGTGTGTCTTCTCCCTGGGCTTGTGCTGTGTAACCCAAATAATCATTCTGATTCTATCCCACCTTGCCAATCCTCCAAACTTGCATGTAAGGCAGACCCTGGGATAACATAGAGGGGTGGAGAGAAGGTGGAAAGGTGGTTGGGAGCCCCTCCTGAGGACTCTGATTTCTGGGAGGGGTGTTGTGTTTCTGCATTACCTTTAACTTGTATATTTCTGTAGATATTCCTATATATTGTGTATATATCTGCTTGTATATTGTGCTGAGCTGTAAATAGATCTTCATTCCTTAACTCCCAGCTGGCTGAGTCTAGCCTAGGTTATTTTCATAGAGGGGCAGGGAGCTCCCAAACCATCACTGAACAGGATTGGGACTAATACTGATTCTTAGGGGACCCTACTTGTGAGAGGTTGCCAGTTTGAAAAGACTGTTTATTACCACTCTCTGGATGCAGTTTATCATGCTGTTCCTCACTCACCACACATACCACTCATCTAGACCATAACTCAAGTTTTTCCCAAAGAGCTCTACTGAACTGCATAGAATCATAGAATGGTAAGGTTGGAAGGGACCTCAAGGATCACCTAGTTCCAACCCCCTGCCATAGGCAGGGACACCTCCCACTAGTACAGCTCACTCAAGGCCTCATCCAATCTGGCCTTGAACACATCCAGGGAGGGAGCATCCACAACCTCCCTGGGCAACCTGTTCCAGTGCCTCACCACCCTTACTGTAAAGAACTTCCTCCTAACATCTAGTCTAAATCTCCCCTCTGCCAGTTTAAGCCCATTGCCCCTTGTCCTGTCATTGCAGGACCTTGTAAATAATCCTTCCCCAAATAATGCTAACATAAATGCTAACATCAAGTGATGTTTAGATCCTGCAGAATAGAATCATAGAATCATAGAATCATAGAATCAACCAGGTTGAAAGAGACCTCCAAGATCATCCAGTCCAACCTATCACCCAGCCCTGGCCAATCAACTAGACCATGACACTAAGTGCCCCATCCAGGCTTTTCTTGAACACCTCCAGGGACGGCGACTCAACCACCTCCCTGGGCAGCCCATTCCAATGCCAGTCACTCTCTTTGGGAAGAACTTCCTCCTAATACCCAGCCTAGACCTCCCCTGGCACAACTTGACACTGTGTCCCCTTGTTCTGTTGCTGGTCACAAGGGGGAAGAGACTGACCCCCACCTGGCTACAACCTCATTTCTGGTAGTTGTAGACATCAGTGAGGTCACCTCTGAGCCTCCTCTTCTCCAGACTAAACAACCCCATCTCCTTCACCCTCTCCTCATAGGGCTGTGCTCTAGACCTCTCACCAGCCTAATTGCCCTTCTCTGGATATGTCTCAGTACCTCAACATCTCACTTGAATTGAGGGACCCAGAACTGGTTACACAGTACTCAAGGTGTGGCCTGACCAGTGCTGAGTACAGGGGAAAAATAACCTCCCTTGTCCTGCTGGCCACACTGGCCATTGGCTCTCCTGACCACCTGGGCACACTGCTGGCTCATGTTCAGCCTCCTATCTACCAGTACCCTCAGGTCCCTTTCTGCCTGACTGTTCTCCAGCCATTCTGTCCCCAGTCTGTAGTGTTGCTTGGGGTTGTTTTGGCCAAAGTGTAGAACCCTGCACTTAGGCTTGCTAGGCATCCCATTGGCCTTTGTCCACCCATCCAGCCTGTCCAGACCCCTCTGCAGAGCCCTCCTACTTTCCAGCAGATCGACACCTACTCCTAACGGTGTCATCTACAAACTTACTCAATCCCCTCTTCCAGATCATCGGTAAAGATATTGAACAGGATTGGGCCCAGCACTGAATCCTGTATCAGTACCCACTGTATCAGCTTGCATGTTCTCCAGCTGTTACTCCAGAGATAAGCAGGTCTTCATTGGAAACTATGTGGTGTCCGCCTGTTCTTGTAGAATTTTCAAGCATCCTAAGGTGAATGCAATGGCATGCAAGATTTATGCATAAGAAATCTAACACTGCCCTATCTA
This sequence comes from Eubucco bourcierii, assembly GCA_013396675.1. Taxonomy (NCBI): domain Eukaryota; kingdom Metazoa; phylum Chordata; class Aves; order Piciformes; family Ramphastidae; genus Eubucco; species Eubucco bourcierii. The sequence goes on from VWZE01014111.1 coordinate 25,207, forward strand.
TAGTGACAGCTTGGTCAATGGATCTTTGTTATGAGTGAACTGAAAACTCTCTGTAATCTGAACCAGCCAGGTTTCTATTGGTTATATCAGAATCTCTGACCCAGCTGCCATGTAAATATCCAGATTTACATGTGTCAGTCTGTTGAAACAAGTTTAATAAATAACTCTAAAGGGCTATGTGTATCCTGGATAAAATCCTGCTAACAACATTGCATGTTCATAGAACATTCAGATGAACATTTTACCCTTTTTTAATAAAAGAATACAGGGGGATGGGAGGGGAGGGAACACAAAACAAACCAGCAAACAAACAAATGAACAACCAACCAACCGAAAATCAAAAAACATCCCCCCCGAAAAAACTCAAACAAAAGAGTAAATATTTAAATATTCTTGCTATATCCCATAGAAACACATTTGGGTGAGTTGTGGTATTTGACCCAACTATACAGCCAATAGCTGGAAACCGGTGACAACTTGAGGGGCCCAAGTTACTGGAAATCTGTGACAAGTGTCGATCCTCAGGGGTCAGTGCTGGCACCAGTGCTGTTTAACATCTTTGTCAGTGACATGGACACAGCAATGTAGTGCACCCTCAGCAAGTTTGCAGATGACACCAAGCTGTGTGGCACAGTCTACTTGCTAGAGGGCAGGGATCCACCCAGAGGGACCTGGACAGGCTGGAGAGGTAGGCCTAGGCCAACCTCATGAAATTCAACAAGACCAAGTGTAAGGTCCTGCACCTGGGTAGGCACAATCCCAAGCACAAATACAGGCTGGGTGGGAATGGCGAATGGCTGGAGAGCAGCCCTGAGGAAAAGGACCTGGGGGTCTGGGTTGATGAAAAGCTCAACATGAGCCTGCAGTGTGCACATGCAGCCCAGACAGCAACCAAGTCCTGGACTGCATCAAGAGAAGTGTGGCCAGCAGGGCAAGGGAGGTGATTCTGCCCCTTTACTCTGCCCTTGTCAGACCCCACCTGGAGTACTGTGTGTAGTTCTGGAGCCCTCAGCACAGGAAGGACATGGAAGTGTTGGAGCGGGTCCAGAGGAGGGCCACAAAGATGATCAGAGGGCTGGAGCAGCTCTGCTGTGAGGACAGGCTGAGAGAGTTGGGGCTCTTCAGCCTGGAGAAGAGAAGGCTTCGAGGAGACCTTATAATAGCCTTCCAGTATCTGAAGGGGGCCTACAGGAAGGCTGGGGAGGGACTATTGACAAGGTCTTGTAATGACAGGACAAGGGGCAATGGGTTTAAACTGTCAGAGGGGAGATTTAGACTGGATGTTAGGAGGAAGTTCTTTCCAGTGAGGGTGGTGAGGCACTGGAACAGGTTGCCCAGGGAGGCTGTGGTTGCTCCCTCCCTGGAGGTGGTCAAGGCCAGGTTGGATGAGGCCTTGAGTAACCTGTACTAGTGGGAGGTGTCCCTGCCTATGTCAGGGGATTGAAACTAGATGATCCTTGAGGTCCCTTCCAATCTTACCATTCTATGATTCTGTGATTCTATCTGATAGTAATAATCTGTCTTGCCAAGAACAAATCATGATATTTTACTGCTTCAATTGATAATGAGTATAGATCCTCTGTGTTACTTTTGTGCCAGACACTATTCCTCTTTCATTTGTGAACATCCCCATCATTTTATATGTAATACAAAGTGGAAACATGGAAGGATAAACTACTATGTAAAATTAAGTGCATACATTCAAATTTTCATATAGCACAGAGCATATTCATTTTTAATTAATAGCATGGCTTCTGAGCTACAGATTCGTAACAAGTTCTGCTCTTGTATTACTGAGGCCAATAGAGTTACAGGAAGATTGAATTTTATCTATGATCATATATGAATGCCACACTGACAGCAAAAGAATTAAATGTATTATGAAAAGAGAAACCATCACAGGAGAAACTCACAGATACAGGAATGAAATTAATATTTAGGTTTTTTTTTTCTTGAACTACATTTCTCATGGAGTTGCTTTAGAAGTAAGCAAAACACAGACTGAAATCAAAATACTAAAACTAAAAAAAAAAAAAAAACTAAAAAAAAAAAAGCAGACTTGATTATGGTATTATAGCAATTTTAAAGCTTTCCATAGTTTCTTGTTAAAAAAAATAAAACTTCAAAGATGCTTAAGGGAGGAACATGAAAAAGGGACAATGAAAAGCTGATAGATTATTGACAAATATTATTATACAAATATATTTCTACATAACTTAATGCAGATGCCCAAAAAACACACGCTGAAAATATAACAGCTTTACAACTTTTTTTTTTTTTTTTGCTTTTTTTTTTTTTTTTTTTATTTTTTTTTTGAATATGCAAAGGTTCCTAGTGGAATAAACACAGTGTCTAAAGGCTTCATATTCTGTGTCCTGATACTAAAATAAAACAAGCACTAGCGCAAAAGGGTTTTATAGTATTTTCTAAGCAGAAATATTTTGCTACTCAAGTGTTTCTGGAACTGAAGTAGTGTAGGTGAAGGCAGAAAAAGCCCTATGAGAGTGGAAGTGTTTTTGGACTGAGACAACCAGTAGAGTATGAGGCCTTTATGACACTGGAAAAAGTGTTGCAAACTAGTTTGATAACAATGATCTTTTGTTCATCTCATTACCTCAGCAGTATTTACCTTTAGAACTTTCTTAGAAATCCTTCAGAAACATAAAACTGATGATTTTTAATTTTTTTAATTTTCACTAGTTAAACTGTCTTCTCTCAACCCATGAGCTTTCTTCCTTTTCCTTTTCCTGTACCCTCTCTTGTCCTTGGGCAGGGCAGAGTAAACAGGTGTCTGTACAGAGGCTTAGCTTCTGTCTCACGTCAACCCACGGGACAAGTCAGTAATAACATCATATTGCCCCTTACTTTCCCACTCCTGCCTCTGCAAGTCCATGCATACACACACATTATCTTTGGTAGCTAAATAGAAAATCTGTGCCAGAATGAATGGACCTGACTTTAGACCTACCTCTGCAGGAAAAATGAAAATGTACATTCCAGCTTAATCTAAAATCAAGGCTAAAAATAAAGAAAAAATAAAATTAAAAGTATTTATGAGGAGTAGAAAGAGAAAAATGACATGATGTACATCATTTCCTGTATCACTGCTTATAGCCAAAGTCATTAATAAGGAAAATTAGTTAGTTCTAAAAATAAACCTATCCTTTTCCTATAAATTTAGTAATAAAAAGACTGCAGACCGATGTTAGCTCTCACATCATCTTGCCTCATGTAAGCTTATAGAGCAGTAGATACTTAAATTCCCCTATATACTGGACACATAAAGAAATCAGAGAAATAGATTCTTTTTTAAAAATCAAAAGAAGATATTATTTGTTTATAAAGAAAAATAAGTTCATGGGATTTTGCCTGCCTTATTGCTTCTGTTCAACTTTGTACTGTACCTTTTCTTTACACTGCAATTGCCAAGCTTCATCTAGTTATCAGACAGCAGTGGTGGAGTGTGACCGAATTGGCAATGTATGACATTGCCTTTCTTTTTCTCATAAATAACCTGAGGTTCTGGGACTGAAGCTTAACAAATTGCAGCAAAGCAGATAGTATGTATCTCAGAGTTCATTACTGGATTTGGATTGTATGAACCACTGTGTTTAAATGTTTCTGAGTAGGTTGGCTGGTTAGACTGTCATTCACTTCCTATCAGTGCTTCTTCAGTAAGTTGTGTTTGTTTGGGAATCATAGAATGGTAAGGTTGGAAGGGACCTCAAGGATCATCTAGTTCCAACCCCCTACCATAGCCAGGGACACCTCCCACTAGGACAGGTTACTCAAGGCCTCATCCAATCTGGCCTTGAACACCTCCAGGGAGGGAGCAACCACAACCTCCCTGGGCAACCTGTTCCAGTGCCTCACCACCCTCACTGGAAAGAACTTCCTCTTAACATCCAGTCTAAATCTTCCCTCTGTCAGTTTATACCCATTGCCCCTTGTCCTGTCATTGCAAGACCTTGTAGTCCCTCCCCAGCCTTCCTGAAGGTCCCCTTCAGATACTGGAAGGCTACTATCAGGTCTCCTCGAAGCCTTCTCTTCTCCAGGCTGAAGAGCCCCAACTCTCTCAGCCTGTCCTCATAGCAGAGCTGCTCCAACCCTCTGAGCATCTTCGTGGCCCTCCTCAGGACCCGCTCCAACAATTCCATGTCCTTGCTGTGCTGAGGGCTCCAGAACTGCACACAGTACTCCAGATGGGGTCTGACAAGAGCCCTTGCCCTGCTGGCCACACTTCTCTTGATACAACCCAGGACTTTAGGGACAAAAAGCTATTTTTAAATCTAATTTCTTCTTTAAAATTACATTGTTGTTGGGACAGACTCATTCTCAATGAAATTTTCTTCCCTTTTACCTGCTTCATCCATGTAACTCCTCTCATGATGCTTTCCATATACATCATTTCTCAGTTATCTAGGAACATAGTTGTTTGCTAGCATTCATCAACAGGAAATAAACAGGTTTTTTCTACATCTTCTAAGAACTTGAAGCAAATCCCTTAGGTGGTGTTGCAGGTAGTATACACAAAAACTAGTAAATGGGGAAAACTGTTTTTAAAAAAAAATGGTAAGTTCTGTTTCTATGACAGTAACGAGGAGTGAGGAACAGTCTGCTTGAACTATGTGGATACTGTCCCAGGAACTGTGATGTAAAATGAAGATCTCTCACTCCCTACCAGAAGACAGGAAACTTACCTAGGTATCTGACTTAACAGCATGTCAGTAAACTGTTATGTTTTATAGAAGAATTACACTTTTCTGTACTGTGACTGTCTTCTATTTATCAGGTAAATGATGGAAGCTAGGAATTAGCAAATTGCTTTGGACAAGAAAAGATGAGAAGTCTATGTTCTTACTAACACATGCTTTGCTCAAGTTTCTCCAATTCTATCTATGGGAAAAGGCAATTTTATTGTCTCAAGATGTTAAAAAACTTCCTTATTCGAAGGTCATCTGAACCTTCTACAAAATATGGGCAAACTGATCACTTTATTTCTTGTCATCTTTGCATGTGACAATGATGTAAGAGACTCCTGAGATGAAAACAATCTAGAATAAAACATTTGTTTGATTTTTTTCAAAATGAGGACTTTTATAAAAAAAATCCTTACTTTTGCAACTTTCCTTTTTTCACATAAAGATGCTATCTTTTCAGAAAATAGATTAATATATTTATATTAATAGATTAATTTATTTATATGCCTGATTTTTCAATGTGTAAGTAGTTGCTTGCACAACTTCTGTTTGGTTTCATAAATTCATAGAATCATAGAATAGTTTGATTTGGAAAAGACCTTAAAGATCATCTAGTTCTAATGCCTCTGCAACATCTGACTAGACCATGATTCTCAAAGCCTTACCCAGCCTGGTCTTCAACACTTCTAGGCGTGAGGCGATCACAACTTCTCTGGGTTGCACTGCCAGTGCCTCAGCATAACAGCTTATGTCAAATGCCTCACCAACCAGTGACCCCAAGTCCTTCTTTGCAGGGCTGTTCTCAATCCACTCATCACCCAACCCGTGTTTGTTTGAAATTTCCTCAACCCAGATGCAGGTGTTTACATTTGGCCTTGTGAACTTCATAAGTCTGGCATGGGCCAACCTCTCTAGCCTGTCAAGGTCCCTCTGGATGACATCCCTTCCATTCAACATGTCGACCACACCACACAGCTTGGTGTCATTGGCAAATTTGCTGAGGATGTACTTGATCCCATTGCTCATGTCAAAAAAAATGTTGAACAGCAGCAGTCCTAATACCAGTCCCTGAGGGACTTCATTTGTCACAGATTCGCTGAATTAGATCCTAAATGACACAGAGTATACCAGTTGAGACATAAAGAAGCTGAGAATGATAGGAAAGTCAGGTTGAAGAACATAAACAAAATTAGAGGGAACTGAAGACTTGTGGGATTTGAGGAATGCCATAGCTAGCACTCTGGTGTTTCAGAGAAGCACTCATGTATATGGTAGCTTTACTGAGCCCAATAAATATAACCTTTTATGGTTTGTTAATCTCTGATGAATGCCCATTTTAAAATTAATTTAGCACTGGTTTCTGGAAAATATAAGGCTGTTCTTCCTTTTTGTTCTAATGAACAAAAAGAGAAATTAAATTGAAGGGAGTCATATTTAAATTAATAAGAAGGAAATAGTAATTGAAAGCAATCAAGTGTTCAGCCTCATCATGGAATTTCCTGTCATGAATATGACAGGGAACTACAGGGGTCACAATTGCAACAGAATTTGGTGAAAGCTAATGGCAGGGAAATAAATCAATTGATACACTAGGAATGATAGTTCTGTTTGCAAAAGGAAGAGACATTTATATGCTTATATTGCAGGAAATAAGCCAATCATTTTCTGATTAGGATTTAGAAAGAAAGAAAACGTTCCACTACAGTGATTTTTCAACTCTTTTTCACCGCAAAAGGCTTCTTGTTTCTTCTGAGGCATCTGGTACTGGCTACTGCTAGGGACTGGTTGGCTGGAAAAGACAAATTAACTAAATTGGGCTGGTGGTTCTTGAATTCCTATGACATCTGGTCTTTCTGCCATGTTACTGGTATGTCATTTTGACAAATGATGTTACATCATGTGATAATAACTAGCAATAGCATAAAATGTAAGCGATGTAATCTGAAGTGACTCCAACAATTCAAAACAATCTGTTATTCTATATCATCTGTCTGTTACCAATTTAGAAATCTGGGAGGAATTAAAAAAGAGGTTACTTTCAGTCCACCTCTAACTTGTAAAAACACACTGTCATTTCTGCTCTGACAGGTTTACTTCTATAAATACACGTGAGCTACAAACCAGGAATGAAGATTAAAGAACAGCTAAATAGAATGTGAAATCCTTTATGGAGCAAAAAACTGGGAGAAATTAATTTCCTGGCAACATAAGATTATCATCACTATATTCACTAATTTCAGATCTGTTCGTGATCTGATTCAAAGCAGAGAATGAGATCATAAAATTTTCAGAATGCCAAACACATTATTTGAGCTGATTCAAAACTAGCTTGATGTCTGAGATGAAAACATAAGAAGAATGAATATATGAAGCCCAAAAATGGTATTTTAATTACAAAGGTGTGATATGATATTTAAAGAAAAACTAATTAACCTTTATTTCCAATTAGGTGTTTGGTTTTTTGTTTTTTTTTTTTTTTTTTTTTTTGCCATGAGCTATTTATAGTACATTTGAAGATTGAGATTCCTTTTATTTACTTGCCCAGCTATGGCTTTCTAAGTAGCTGATGGTTTTATAACTGTTTTTCATGGTAAAATTCACCCACAGATGTCAAAATTATGGATGAAGGTGACTGTTGAGATATCTAGAGCCTCTGATTCAACTGCCTTCCTAAAGGATTTTAAAGCTGTTTTGCTGGGGTTTTTTTAAGGATGTAGGTGAAATGAAAAGGAGTGGCTCTGGGTTTTACAGTGAGTGTGCAACAACTGAGATGTAAAATAAACCTACTACTATCACATTTGTAGCTAATTTCAAGTTTAATATGAATTTTTAGAGGAAAGTGACTAAATAGTGACTCCTCTATCAAATGCATGTAATGAAATAAATTAAAATATGGGCAAAAAAACCAATTATCCTTTTTTGATTTTAAAACAACAGCTAAACAGAGCACTTATTATTATATTATAAATCAGTGATATTATCTGATATTTGAAGCAGGCTCACTGGAGAACAAGAATTCAGCTCTCTGAGAAATGTAGAAGTTCTTACAACTGCATATTTGTTTACTGATCATAGGAAAATCTGGATAATATTTGGAAGTTAATGGAATTACAGAGTCTTGATAATCTGGCAGGCACCAAAAATTAGAAACTGTTATATTTTAAGACAAATTGTGTATTTATTAAAATGTTAGTTTGTATTCATTTTGCACATCCTGAGATTTGACATTTATTTACCTATTTGACATTTCGTTGTTGTTTGGTTTTGGTTTTTTTTTTTATTTTTCATTTGTGCAAGGTTAGGGTAAGTAGGGTCATGGAAAGGCATGGTAAGAAGGGAAAAAAAAAAAGCAGCAAATAATGATGAGGGTCCACCCAAAGAGCAAAAATTTCAGTGAAACAGTAAATGGGTTATATAAATGGAATTTGCATGTGTTTGAGAGGTGGATATGAGAGGGCAGACTGCAGAACAGGAGGTCTGTTTTGTCTCCCAGACCATTTTTCTCATAGAGCAACAAGAACAAAAGAAAAAAAAAGTAATAAAATATCTGAGGACCTTCACAATAGCTCTAGAACTTTTTAAGGTTCAAGCTTCATGATTTATAAGTTCATATGTAATTAGTTCCCTAACTGTTTGGATTCACATGACTAAGTTTTATTACAAAGGTCTGGGAAAGTCAGTTTGGTGATTTAACCCCGTGCCTATTCATAGTGGAGCAAAGTCTTTCCAGTAAATAATGGTTTTCTTTATTATATATGAAATTATGTCCACACAGTTATAAATAGTGCATTGCAGGGGCTGTAAATATATAGTATGATAATGATAGACTAATTACTATTTTAATAAGACACAATTGTCATGCATAAGTAATTTTAAGATAAACTTTTTTTTTTGTCTTTAATGTCTTAATTTCTTCTAATGAACAACTTTCACCTGTGACATTATAAGAAACAATTTTTTTTTTTTTCTTTTCCTTCACTCTTGGTTTCTTATACCATTTGGAAAGCTCTGTAGAAATTCAGTACTTTCCAGCTGTGCTGGTTTGAGGCTAATTGGAATATTTTTATGAAAAGAATTATAGTATAGGCTGTGAAAATAAAACAATGGTGATGTCTACTTTACTCACAGGCTTGTTGAGATGTATAACAAGAACACAAACATAGATAAAACACTCACACACTCACAGAGTCTCTTGGCATCTCTCTGGGAGCCGGTAGGTCTTCTCCTCTCTGCTGAATAACCTAACTAACCACTCTAATTCTAACCGCCCTGGCTGATCCTCCAAACTCACCTTGCATGTAAGGCAAACCTTGGGGTAAGGTATAGGGGTGGGAAGAAGGCAGAAGGGTGGCTGAGAGCCCCTCCTGGGGATTCTGATTTCTCAGAGGGGGATTGTGTTTCTGTATGACTTTTACCTTGTATATTTCTGTAAATATTCATGTCTGTTGTGTATGTATCTGCTTGTGTATTGTGCTAAGTTAGGTTAGCAGAGAGACCAGCAGACCAAACCTGCAGCTGGAGAGAAGGAGACTCTCTGTGTCTGTTATTGGTAGATAACACACTCTTAGCTGAATTCCCAGAATCTATGGGAGGAGGTGCAGTGCAGGACATGGCAGTCCCATCAAACCAGCACACCAGCTTCTAGTTAAATTCTAGTTTCCTTTAGTTCCCTAAGTATCTCTAGACAATACAGTAATTACCTCCAATTTTCCATTACATCCTTGATAGGAGTCAAGGCCTTTGTCTCCACCTCCAAGTGGACTCTGCATCACTGATCACTACCCCTGAGCTCTAATGTTCAGCCAGTTCTCAATCTATCTTACAGTCCGTTCTTCTGTCCCACACTGCCTGAGCTTGTCTATGATGATATTATGTGAGACAGTGTCAAACATGTTGCTAGAATCAAGGTAAACAGTATCCACTGTGCTCACTCCATCTACCCATTCAGTCACAGCATCATAGGTGACTCCCAAATTAGTCAAACACAAACTCCCCTTGGTAAATCCATGCTGGCTTCTCCCAGCAACCTTTTCTTTCCTTCCATGTTCTAGAGATGACTCCACAGTGAGTTGTTTCACCATCTTTCCAGGGATGGAGATGAAACTGACTAGTCTGTAGTTTCCTGGGTCTTGGTTATTGGCCTTTTTGAAGACTGGAGTGACATTGGGTCTTCTGCAGTTCTCCCAGGTTGGGAACTATAAGGTTAAAAAGAGTCCTCTGGGGACTGGCAGATTGTTATTCAATCCCATCATTCTGCTATCTCTTCATAAGCTCACGGCAAGGTCAGCTTGTTCTCCTTTCCTCCCCCTCCAGCCTTGCGCCAGGCAGGAGCTCCCTTATCAGGATAAACATGTAAGGATAGGCCTTGTTTTGGGGCCTCCAGAGGCTGTGCTTAGGCCTCTGGAGGATGGTAGTGGCATGGTGGGGGGGAGGATTGGAGCCCTGGGGATTGTAGATTTAGTTTTGGGTTGGGGGAAAATTCAGGGAGTTGGCTAATGGCTTACATATCTGCTTTGTAATTTCTGTCTGTAACACTCTCTCCAAATACAATTCTGTTTTTTCCTCCAATTTGTTTGAGAGCTTTACTCTGTCTGCTCTTTAAACCCACGACACCAGTCCTCAGACACCTCTCCCATACTCCATGATTTTTCGCAGGTGATGGAGACTGGTTACATCTATGTACATATCTTCTCTGTCCCTGAACAGAAACTCTCATTTGCTGTTGATGTCAGTATAAGCAGTAATTTCTTAAAGGCTTTGCTGGGAACTGACTGTCTGGCATATCTGAAAAAAGGCAACCTGTTCTTTCTTCCTTCTCTCACAACCCCAGGCTTCTTCTGAAGCGTCTTCAGTTCTCTAAGTTTTCTAAGAATAGAAAATAAATGCCCTTCATTTCACACTTCAATTCCACCTACATATGGGGAAGCATACTTGCACTGACTGTGGAAGTAAGGAGAAAATTAGCTTGGATTATCAAAGTGCTCGTTACTACAAATTATCTGCTTATAGCTTCGTGCTAAACTAACCCTCTGAAACATTCGTGCATATGGATTCCACTTACCAATATACTCTCCAGGAGTTATTGTACCTGTATGCCTGGACTCTAGCTCTGAGGTTCAGTTGCCTGCTTGATGTCTGATCACAAGGAACTTTGAGATCAGACATCTGCAGTCTAGAGGATTCATCAAAGACTGTGATGCTGTAACAGCCATATCATCTTGGGGAATCAGCATGGCATCTACCTAAATAGATAACAATAATACAAAGTTTCTAGTGTGCTATGCAACCGTCTTGGATGAACATCTTTAACGGACAGAAGCCTGGGGAAAAAATCATTACAGTAATTATAAGTACAGGTAGATCAACATTAGTCAGGAAATTTTGGGGCGTGCAGGTCAATAATGTACCTACCTGCAGTGTAAGACACTTAGAGTAAATCACTCATGAAGTAACAGCTGTGAAAATCACTGTGTTGGCTCCGTAATTTCAAATAATGAAAAGAAGTTGAGAAGTATGTGGTTTCTTCAGAACCATGCACAAACAGAATGAAAAGGTGAAGTCTATCAGATGAGTTGTTTGTTCCAAGGTGTCAGATTACTATGATCATTTTACTAGCTGTATCTGTCTTGAGGTTTTGCTAGTTCTTTCAGTACACTTCTCTCTACAAGCATGTTTCTTTTTTCTTTACAAGTAAGTCCAGAAATCAAATGACGGGGGCTGAGAAAGATTCTGGACAGAAGTACAGCAAATCAGATAGGGAGTAAAATTATCTTTCAGATATTCTTCCTTTACTTGTTTCATGGGGTAAGTAAGGTATTTAAGTGGATTTTTTTTTTCTGTTTATTGTTGCTGAACCTTTAATAATTTGGGTTGTTCTATGGACACTAGGAACACAAGAAATCCATGTCTTGTATGAGCCATAATTCTCTGTAAAATCACAAACTGTAAAACAGTTGCCGGAGGGCTTATGCCTCTCAGTGCAATGCCTACAGAAGTGGGAAGGAAAAAGTTTGCTAAGCTAACTCAAAGCAATTCAGACAGGACTTTATCACTGTGAAGAACATACATAATGAAATAATGGGATTATAGGGAAAAATACATTAAATATTGTTCAAATTGTCATAGTAAATACTTTGCTCATTTAGCAAAATGTCTGTGTGGTTCGATTTGTCTTGAGGAGAGTTCTAATATGTTAAAAATAAAAATATTGAGATATAAAGTGCTGTGTGAAATAATTACATAAAATCCACACTATCACATAATTTTAATAGTTTGAAGCATCTGATGTCCCAAATGTATCTCCAATTACAATAGATTATGCACTGTAATTAAAGTGAAGAGGTAATAGATAAAGAAAACCAGGACAGAAATAGGCTTTTTGGATTCATAATTTTGAAATCAGTCCTTCAGTTTGAAATTAATGAAGAAGTGGAATTATACAAGTATTTGGAGAAGGGAGGAAAGGGAAATGTTGAATCTTATTGAAGAGTCTGATAGAGCTTAATCTTAATTTTTTTTCCATATCATGCCAAGAAATCACCATCTCCAGCCTGCCACCTCCATGAGTGGGCAGTCAAGGATGCCTGTGGAAGAGTCAGAATCAACAGGACATTGTACTTTGCAAAGCAGTCTCCCAGCTCCCTGACATTACTATCTTAAGAACTTCCCCATTTGAAGCTTACATTTATTAGTCCTTGTAATCTTTATTTTACCTGTTTGTCTAGTTGGGGGGTTTTTGGTGATCATGTAAATGATTCACTCTCTCTAGCAAGGAGTTGTAAGACAAATGAGTAAAGAATGAGTGAATGTCAACTGCCATTTTAATGTGATCACCTCTAAACATTTTATTATATGGAGGACAAGAACAATAGCAGTCTGTTCATTGTCTTTCTGTGATTCTTACTTTTTATCATATTGTTGTTCAGTTACTTTTTTCTCAGCCTGGACAGTCCCTGTTTTCTTGGTCATTCCTCAAAAGGAATGCAGGGGAAATTACCCTCTTTTACCAATCTCAGGTTTTATGAATACATCTGAGAATGCTAAGGTGACTTCATTTCCCTCCTGACTGTCAGATTTTATCCTTCATTAGTTTTGAGTCTTACATACAGGTGAAATATGTGATTTTATATCCCCTATTTCCTAGTCACTGAGTAATTTAATTTTTTTCCTTTTTTTTTTTTTTCCCTTAAACATTTCAGTCAGACAATCAGGGAACAGAAGGTAAGGCTATTTAACTCCAGTCACCTGTCGCTCATCAATGACATGGTGATCAGTGAGGATGATCAAAGGGCTGGACCATCTTTCCTACGAGGACAGGCTAGGAGAGTTAGGGTTGTTTGGTTTGCGCAGAGGACTCCAACACCTTATTGTGACCTTCAAGTATCTGAAGAGGGCCTATAGGAAAGCTGATGAGGGACATTTTAGGGTGTTGGGTAGTGATAGGACAAGAGGGAATGTATCCAAGCGAGAGGAGGGGAGAGTTAGATTAGACTTTAGGAAGAAGTCCTTCACCATGAGGGTAGTGAGGCATTGGAACAGGTTGCCCAAAGAGGTGGTGGAAACCCCATCCCTGGAATATTTTAAGGCCAGGCTGGATGTGGCTCTGGGTAACCTGATCAACTATCTCTGCTCATGGCAGGGGGTAAAAACTAGATGATTCTTGAGGCCCCTTCCAACCCTAACAATTCTGTGCTATTGTGACAAATTGCATGTAGCACAGTCAAAATGATCATTCAAAAGTTGACATTTCCTTCTACTAGGCTATTTGATCAAGGCTAGCTACATCTTGAGCCTAAAAAATATGCCTTACTTTGCAAACAAAGCTGAAGTAAGACCAGAGATATTTTTCTTCAGGTATTTATGCAAAAAAAATTGCTGAGTTTTTGGCAGGCATGTAGCAAGAAAATTTAATTGTCCCCATTGCATGCCTTACCAATCTTTGTCCCTTTTATGTTGCAGGTTTTCCTATCCATCTTGGAGAAAAATCTTGTTCTGTAGAAAAACATCAAAAGGACTATTGATATTTCCAATTTTTCTGTTGTTCTGGGAAATTTTGTATGTATGTGAATATAGTAGATACCTGTTACTGAATCTATCTAAATCTATCTAATTTATATTGTAAGCAAATTTTACTGAATTTTGCATATGTTATACACAAATGTTATGTATCAGGTTGTTCCCTCCAGTATCACAATCATATTTTCCACCAAATGCTATCAAAATAAAGTAGACATGTAGTTTTATATTTAGTTACTGTCTTTGGTGCTATAGATCTTATTTCCTACAACACTGTAATTCTTTTCAGAGCTTCTGAAATCTTCCTAGATTTTTTTTAATCATTGTTGTTTTGTTGTTGTTGTTTGGTTGGGTTTCTTTGTTTGTTGGGTTTTTTTGGTTTAGTTTTTTTCTACTGACATTGTTACTAGGAACCGACTACTGAATTCAATGAAAATTGAACCCTTTGATGTTTTCACTATAACATCCCAAATAAATTCCCTCTTTTCCAAGACTGTAATTTGCGCTGTCTCTGCTAACAGTTTATGTTGGAAAAGTCACCTTGAAGCTCATTCAACTCACTCTTAAAGAAGTACAGCATGCTTAATCCCATAATTCATTCTTAACATGAATTGTGTTTTATATCCAGTGTGATTCAATGCACAGTTCAGCTATCGCCAGCTGCTAGAAACTATTATGTTCAGTGGAAAGTAAAAGAATTTTTACTATAGTTGGGAAAAATTTAAATAATTTAATAGTGTAACATTCATAAGTACTCATTTAGGAAATAAAGAACTTGTCTAATCTTGATTAAGCTGATCTAACTGCAGTCTGAAAATAAATGTCAGTTTTATTTTGTTCATGGTATGGACATTTATAGTAGTGTCTGCATCCTCTTGCTTGAGATGTTATTGTCAGATGTGGTGAAATGCTGCATTCTAAGAATACTATGTGTTGGAAATGCATCAAGGGTTGATGTGAGGATATTTCATGTAAAGGTAAATTGTTGGCACATCATGGGATAAAACCAAAACAGACAAAATGTATGTCAAAGTTCTGAAGACATCATCTTACAGAGCATCCACAAGGCTATGAAATACTGTTTGGTGTTGTATTTTAATTAAGAAAAGACATCTCTACAGCTAGAAAGACCTTTTTAATAGCCTTTGGCTATGAACAGCTCTGTCATTTTCCTATATGAATTCTGCTATCTCCCCAGTTTGTCAGTGTCATGTTGATGGTGATGTATCTTGAACAGAAAGGTATAAAAAAGTGAAGTTCCACAGATACTATAAGGAATAAGCATGCATGACTTGACTGTGTGTTAACTACATTCAGAAAGCTCAAATCCTGTTTTCTTTCATTACCTCATCACATGGCAAATGTATGAACTCTTAAATTCTTTTAACATCTGTTTCACTGTTGTTTGTTTCCAGGTGGGTTTATGCAAGGTAGTGTTTTCATTGTAAATTAAAAGTATACATATGTTTTTACGTGGTATTACTTTGAGTCACTACACATGGCATTCTTTTTAGCATTCTGAAGACACTTTTTGTGAGTCTTCCTTTCTTTAGTCTTTTTTATGGTTTGTAAAGGAAAACACTTGCAGTCCAGTGCTGACATTGCAATCTTATTCAGAAGTTAGCATAGGGACACAGAATCATAGAATGTTAGGGGTTGGAAGGGACATCTGGAGACCAAGTCCAACCTCTCTGCCAAAACAGGATTGCCTATGGAAGACCACACACGTGGGTTTTGAAAATCTCCAGAGAAGGAGACAACCTTTCTGAGCACCCTGTTCCAGTGCTCTGTCACCTGCACCATAAAGTGCCTCCTCATGTTGAGGTGGAACCTCCTGTGTTCTAGCTTGTACCCACTGTGGTACAGCATCATCAGCCAGCTCCTATGCCTATTCTGTTTCTTAAAAGTCTAGTTTTTAAGAATATATTTTTAGAGAAGTTGAGAGCAACCAGAACTCTACTCCTGTAAAATCTTAATTATACATCTGCGTTTTGTGATCACAGAATCATAGAATGGTAAGGTTGGAAGGGACCTCAAGGATCATCTAGTTCCAACCCACTGCCATAGCCAGGGACACCTTCCAGTAGGACAGGTCACTCGATACCTCGTCCAACCTGGCCTTGAACACCTCCAGGGAGGGAGCAGCCACAACCTTCCTGGGTAACCTGTTCCAGTGCCTCACCACCCTCACTGGAAAGAACTTCCTCCAAACATCCAGTCTAAATCTCCCCTCTACCAGTTTAAACACATTGCCCCTTGTCCTGTCATTGGGGATAGTATCTTAACTTAACTTGAGAGCACAAATAGTTTAGTAACACCAGATGGAAGTTTGTTAGGTTCACCACTGAGATAGCATCTCAAAAAAAGATACTTTTAGGGGACTGAAATCTGTGTATGTGTACTACACATTAATCTACGCTGCAATGACTATTCACTTTCTCTATTAAAACCTATTTTTGTATCATCTATGTTATTTTTAGAATGTAACCAAAAGAGATAATTTTCCTTCATTTGTCAAATAGAATTTCTCACCTAATGTAAAAAAGGCTTTGACTAAAGTTAAAGTTACAAAAATGTTCTGGTGCCACAGTTATTTCTGCTCCAAATAATCTATTTACCATTTAAAACAACATCACACCCTTTCAAGTTCAGTATTTGATTTTAAAAGATGCACTTTAAAGTGATCAGTAAGGTGACTCTCCAAAGAGGTTTGACTCCTTCCAAAACAGGTTTGACTCCTTCCATACCAGGTTTGTCTCCTCCCAAAACAACAATATTTTATCACTACAGTACAAAGGCTTTTGGTATTATTCAACAATACGTTCTGATCTAACGATTCCTTCACTTGCTGCAACTTTTTTCATGTCATCATGTTGCAGCATGAAGGGAGAATTTTCACTGTTAATCTGCAAAGAACAAGCAAATCAGACAATACTGATATCTTGCAGTTAATAAAATCTCAAAAGATCTGTCATGAAACAAAGTCGGGTCAAATGTAGGTGATACTTACCAATGCTAATGATTTTGTTGTTGTTAATCATTTTTATCTGTTTAACCCACACTCAGGGCTAAATTACAGTGATTGCTCTATAGCAGTTACTCCATAACCCTTCCCCAGTTGAGAAGTGAGATCAGGAAAAGAAGAGGGATCTCCTGGGTTGAAACGAAAACAGATTTATTGAAATACATTTAATGTTAATTTTAATGGCAATACAAAGCATACAAAGTTATACTCAGTCCAAAGCATGTACTGCATTCACAGTAAGTGGGAGCTGAATGGTAAGCAAGCTCCTGTAGGAATGGGGAAGAGGAGAAGGAAGAGGAGAAGGAAGAGGAGAAGGAAGAGGAGGAGAAGAAGCACAAACAGTCCCTGTCCTCCACAAATTTTCCTCTTTATTATAAGTGTGAGGTTTATGGTATGGGATACAGCTGTAACTTACTCAGATCAACCAGTGTGGATGACAGGAAACTGCCAATGGCCAGCAGACCATGGGAGTCTATCCCAACAAACCCAGCACACTATTATAGGAATATTTCTGAAAACAAGTTCTGTTTGTTACCACCACATAGATAAATGTGATGTGGAGGGATAGAAGCAATGTATCAGTTTCTTTTTTTTACTTCCTCAGAATTTCCTCAGAACTAAGAAACACTGAGTTTCAACAAGTCTAAATAAAATAAAACAGAACACTTGGGAGCTACCATGGCATGTTATCCCAGAGTTTTTCACAAGTAAATATTCCCCTTTAAGACTAGTTTAAACCTCTGTCAATGAACCTCACAATCTCCTGATCAAAGATCCTCTTCACTCTTTGAGAAAGATTTACCCCATGTAACACCAGTAAGCCTGGTGCTGTGTTGGCCATCCCATTGGTTTCTGGTTCTGGGTGGAACCACTGGAAAGAGAGTTAAACTCAGGACCCATAAGGGGCTGAAATACCTCTCAGAAGAGGAAAAGTTGGGACTGTTCAGCCTGGAGAAGATAAGACTTAGTGGGGTATCTCACCAATGCATACAAATATCAGAAGGAAGGGTGTAAAGAGGCTGGACCAGGCTCTTTTCAGTTTACCCTAGTGCAGGATGAGACAGTGTGTACACACTGAAATGTGGGAGGATCCATCTGAACATTGGGAAACATCTTTTACTGTGGTGGAGATGAGCACTGAACAGGGAGGTTGTGGCGTCTCCATCTTTGGAAGTATTCCAAAGCTGTCTGGACATGATCTTATCCACCTGGCTGTAGGTGGTCCTGCTTGGGCAGGCATATTGAGCCACATGACTTTCAGAAGTCTCTTCCAGCCTCAGACATTCCATTATTCTGTGAGTAGTCTTTTTTCCTGTAGCTTTCCTATAAAAGATTCAGTAGCCATGTCTTTAGCTGTTACCTTTTGCCTTTTCTGACACTGATATTTTTTCTTTACCACATCTTTATTGAAACTACAAGAAGCCATTAAATATTCATCATCATTTCAGCGAGATCTCTCATGCCGGTCATCTCAATGAAAAATAAGTGTAATATATACAACAGCAAGAAAAGGAACCAGGAACTGGAGTTTTTATGCTAGTATCATGTTAAGGAGGGGTTGAATCTGGGTTATAAGTGAATTGTAATGAGGCCGATATAAAATTATTAAATATTTTATTAAAAATACATGTATTGAAAATTTTCCCACATTTATTTACAATTAACACACACAGATTCTACTATGCAGTTGGAAAAAAATACCTTTGCAGAATGTATATATTTAATCAGATTAATTTAAATTATTTTAGGAAAGGTTTTAGAAAATGTAAACACCTGGAGAGTCCTGCAGCACAAACTGCCACTTAAAGGTTAAACATAAACTTTCATGAAGTTCAGAAAAGAGAGGTAGTTTACTCAGTGGTCAGAGTCTCGGTATTTATAATCCAAAAGTAGCTGTAGAAGCATAAACGAGGCAAAATGTAATCCCTGCCACGTGGTGGCCTTTCACATGGTGATGACGCAGTAGGGCTTTGCTGCTTGTGTAGCTCCATTGGAGCAGGTTGTCTGAGAAGATCCATGGACACGAGGCAAACCCTCCATGGCTCTCAGGAGGTCATCAGAGTGGTCAGCACCTGGGCGAAGCAGGATCCAGGTTTAGGGGGCTATGCATAGCAAAGGAGTCTGCCCTTAGGCTGGAGAGGCAGGCAGGCAGGTCCTGGTGTTGCAACCTGTGTCTAGGCCATTGCTAGATCGTTGACTAGACTTGGCCAGAGTCAAATGAACTCAGGCTGGGCTGAGCTCAGGGAGGCAGCTGTACCCCAATGCAGGGCAAACCTTGCAGTCCCTGGGCTCAGTGCAGATGAAATGCAGGGTCAGGTCTGCTGTTTGTGGAGGAGGCAAGTTCCCAGCTAGGTGTGGTGCATGCAATACAAACAAGTAGGGAATGAAACAAAGGCAGCAGCAGCAAACAAACAAATTGGCTAGGGTTTTAAGCATTTTGGTGATTGTCTTTGACCAATAGCAACAGATAGCAACTCTCCTGGAACCTATCCTAAGTTATTTCACCAAAAAAGGGAGAGGCACATGCCCAGCATTGTTTACCAAAGACAAAGCAGGGCACAGAATAAGGCCAAATATGGTGTTTCTGTGGCAAACTGAGAGGTGCCAAGGCTTTTGTCTGCTTTCCTGCTTCTTCCACCTCGGAAGAAGGAGAAAGAGGTGTGGGGGTGAGGTAGGTATTTAGGACATGTCTTGGATATGTATTTTAGGTATAATTTGGACCTTCCACCACGTATCATCCTTTTGTCTGATGGCAAGCTACTTAGCACTGTTGGCAGCAGAATGGAAATACAGGCTAATCAACAACATGCTGCCACATACAGATCCTGGAAAAGGGGGGGGGGGGGGGGAAAAGGCACATTCAGTACTCTCTCAGTGTTTAATTTGTTCATCACCAGTAGGCACAGAGAAGACAGGTTTCCCTTTTTACTGGAGGAATATGTTTAACTTGTTATTTTAGTTTGTCATTCTCATTATTTAAAGAGCAATTATAGCTATTCCTACTAGCACAGATCTATTATAATCCTTGTTATTCAAGAGTTTATGATTCAGTGAATTCTCACTGGAACAGAATTAATCTTGCAAGAGGTCAACCTGTTTGTAATTTGTTGCTTAAAGGCTTATTTAAATTGATTAAACTATATAATTTGACACAGCAATCCAAACCCAGAAAATTTGACAGGACCTTAAGAAACTGTAAGCAATTAGTGGCAGGGCTTCAAATGACAATTTCTCATCATCTTCTGTGTTGAAAGACTTTAAGCAGCAGATTTATTTATCTTTAAAACAAATCTACTGCAGATCCTGTTTTTAATAAGGTAACACATACACTACGCTTGTAAGAAACATCTGGTACATAGACAGCAGAGAAACAGGCTGTTTCTCTAATTAGAAATGTTTTGGTTTCCAATGGTGGAACACTGAAACAAGTAAAGTTCACCTGATCATGGAGATATAGCATAGATTAGGCCAGGTGCAATAGGGTCAGCATATTTACACTGTGTCTCAGAAAAAATTTTTCATTTTTCATCTGATTCAGTTTCACTAGATTTCAAATACAGTTGGACAGCAAAAGCTTTTAAGGCTTCAACTTTAAACTGGAAAAAAAAATGTGAGTGTGCCAAGAAACATTGAGAGAGAAAATAAAGACATAGAAAATAATATATACTGAAATTACTGCATGTTGCACAGCCAGAAATATAATGAAGTAACAAAGTCCTCCTATAGCCTTCCAGAAATATTTTCTGCTCTCAGTAAGACAAGCATAACTGCTCTTCAATGCCTGAGTATATGAAAATATAATCACTTCAGTCTTAGCCATAACTGTCTACATCCTGTTCTTTAAAATCTTCCATTACATGTACTCCTTATTCTCTGAAACAGAGAGAAGGAGAAAAAAAATGTATATAGATATATAATTATATATATATAATTTTATATATATATTCAGTTAGCCAATTAAGTAAAATAATTTTGCAGAATATTTGATGTTTCATGTAGGAAAGACAGAATTTAGGTCCTAAGGAAGACTTTAGAGAGCTTGTAGGTTTTTCAGGAAGCCTCAGGGCTGTAAGCATCATGATGTTATTTTTGTATGAGGATATATAGCAGAAACAGGAAGAGCTATGTAGCTTGAAGCAGAAGACAACCAATGTTAAGAAGCAGTCACACAGGTTTTACTCATCATGAACTGAGGAAGAAACCAGAGGAGTTTAGCGGAGAAAGCTGGACAAGAAACTAACCTCTCCATGACATCTGGGAATTCCAAGGCCTTATAAAGGTATTTCAGCTGTTGTTGATCAAGGAAGCTTGGCGCAGCCAAGTTGATATGGTGTTTGATAGGTTTATACACTTTGCTTCTTATCTGGACTGATGAGCTTGGTCCCGTGTCCCTGTTGCATGGGTCCTTCTGGATTCTGCAGCTAAACTCTGCACTTACTGAGGTGTTTGCTTTGCTGAGTCACACAATTTCGTTGCCGGTAATCCTTCTACCCTCTACAAATATTTTGTTACTTTTGAAATTGGAAATTAAATTGAAATGTATCTGATGAATGAAGAAACTTTGATTCTCTGGACAGGAGGCTAAGATATGGAAAAGAGATTAATTTATGAGGGATGCAGTAGCTACAGACAGAGGACAAGAAAAGATGATAACTAAATACAGGCCACAGGTAAAAGAATAGAATAACAAGGTGCTCAGTGGTAAACTAATGACACCTTACCTCTAGGTTTATCATCACTGTGAACATAAAATTTAGCTCAAACCTGAAATCCAGCATTGTCACAGTTTAAGAAAGGAAATTACAGAAACACAAACAGACTGGAAATGTTAGTCCCCATGGCTGCGACATTTCCCCACACATTTCTAAATAGACTTTTCTTGTTATTTTAGTACAATAAAATGTAAAGGAATCACACAGTATTTTTTCACATTCTATCTCATCAACTTTGGGAGCTTTTATTAAAGTCAGTTGTATGAAATGAGCTGGGGAAACCCAGGCATTACCTGTTCCAACCAAGTGTGGTGTTTTAGAGCTAGCACTAGCCTAATTTTAACTATAAATAAAAAACAGAAACTTTCTGGATGTATTTGGATAAAAGGTAAATAAAGAATTGTACTGGATACAGAAAAGCAACAATGGATAAGTCTCTATCATTCCATTCATTTGCTGGTTTAGTAAAAGTGTGGTGCACAAGCTGTTCTGTCTCTTTTTGCTCTTGTTCTCTGTTTTTGCATTTCTCCTTTACCTCTTTCCTGACCTTCTGGTTTTTTGTGGTTTATTCTGCTGAAAGGTACTGAGGAGGGAAGGGAAGGGAAAGAGGGGAAGGACAGCTGGTAGCCCCTTTTGGGTTTGTCCAGAGGGGATTTTTGTGTTATTTCTGAATTGTAAATAAACTAAACTAAACTTGTCAGATTAGAAGATTCTGTGTCTCTCAGTGAGACAATTTTCTCATTACCGCTCCTCTGAAGTTAAAATGTTTAACATTGCTCAGTATTTTGAATTAAAACCTTGATTATCAATGCAGTCCTTCCTTCGATCCTAGTAACAATGAAACGGACTCAGGAATTCTAACAGTGTACTGGAATTTATCAAACTGCAGTTAGCCACAGTTCAACTGTACCTTCTGTTCACATCTGTAAGCAAAGTAAGTGAATACCAGAAAACTTTTTTTTTAAAAAATACATGTACTGTTTAAAATCACTAAATGGACCTGGAATTTTCTAGGCTATGTTATATATTACATTTTAAAAGGAAAAAATATTGCTTCAAATTTATTTATTTCGCTAGTGATACCTTGATTAGGAAATCAAATATGAAAACTGTTACCATTGCTTAAAAAACATATACTTTAAAAATCATACTAGCATACTGATTCATATAATAGTGTTCAAATAATTGGTGCTGAGTAAAAAGGAGCAGAACTATAATTAACCTGAAACTCATATCAAGTGATTTGGGTAAAAGAAGTTCAGTCTTAGTTTCAGTCTATCTCATAACTAAGGAATAAGGCTATATCGGTGTTACTCATCGTGAATGTGATGGTTTGGGAGTTCCCCACCCCCCACGCTTTGTAAAATGACCCAGACTAGAACTCAGCCAACTGGAAGTTAAGGACTGAAGCTCTGTTTACAGCTCAGCACAATGTACAAGCAGATATATACACTATAGACAGGAATAGTTACAGAAATATACAAGTTAAAGGTAATACAGAAACACAACTCCCCTCCCAGAAATCAGAGACCCCGGGAGGGGCTCCCAACCACCCTTCCACCTTCTCCCCACCCCTGTACCTTACCCCAAGGTTTGCCTTATGCACAAGGTGAGCTTGGAGGATCAGCCAGGGGGGTTAGAAGAAAAGCGGTTAGTGAAGATTAATCGGCAAAGAGGAGCCAGAAGCTAGACCACCCGAGACGCTGTGCCCCCTGAGAGAGACAGAGTTATCTAATGTTTTGAGTTCTTTCTCCCAAACATCTCAGCAAGCCTATGGGTGAAGTAGACATCACCATTGTGAAGGTTTGGGAGTTCCCCGCCCCCCCACACTTCGTAAAATGACCCAGACTAGTACTCAGTCGGCTGGAAGTTAAATGATGAAGCTCTATTTACAGCTTTGCACAATGTACAGCAAATACTTACACTATATACAGAATATTTACAGAAATATACAAGTAAAAGGTAATACAACAACACAACTCCCCTCCCAGAAATCAGAGACCCCAGGAGGGGCTCCCA
Source organism: Eubucco bourcierii (assembly GCA_013396675.1). Classification (NCBI taxonomy): domain Eukaryota; kingdom Metazoa; phylum Chordata; class Aves; order Piciformes; family Ramphastidae; genus Eubucco; species Eubucco bourcierii. The sequence goes on from VWZE01014111.1 coordinate 48,678, forward strand.
ACCACCCTTCCACCTTCTCCCCACCCCTGTACCTTACCCCAAGGTTTGCCTTACATGCAAGGTAAATTAGGAGGATCAGCCAGGAGGGTTAGAAGTGGTTAGTGAGGATTAATCAGCAGAGGAGCCAGAGCCCAGAAGCTGCTAGATTGCCCCAACAGCTCCTGTTCCAGCAAGCGACAGAGAGAGACTGACTTATCTAATGTTTTGGTTAGTGTTCCCAAACAATTCTCCAGCAAGCTTATGAGTGAAGTAGACATCATGATGTTTTCCTTTCACAGCCTATAGTGTGATTTTGTCTATTAAAATATTCTAATTAGCCTCAAACCAGCACAACCATGCTTTCCTTTCACAGCCTATAGTGTAATTTTCTCTATTAAAATACTCCAATTAGCCTCAAACCAGCACAGTGAAAAACTCAGTTAACTCTGACAAAAACAAATGTGGGAAAATAAACAAACTAAACAAAAAACAACCAACTTTGAACTTCTTCCACCACTACTAATCTAAACCAATCATATGTTCAATTTTTTTTATTTAGAGTAAAATCAGGAAACAAGATCTAGAATGCCTAAATTCCAATTTAGAGAGAAACTCAATTCAATCTGGAAAATCTACCACCCAACACCAGCTAAAATTTGGTGTCTTCTAAGAATTGTGGTAGGTGGAAAGTGCCTGGTGTTTGCTTAGCAGGCTGATGATAATTGTGAACTTGATTGTACGTCTGAGCAACAACATCTTGAGAAAATCAATGAAAATGATGATGACTTGGATTTGTTATTTATGTGTATTTCTATTCATTTCTTTTACATGAATATCTGGTGTACAGAGATTCCCCTAGGGCCCACACTTATTTTGTCCATCTCTGAACTTTTCATGCATGGTTTTGTTTCGTCAATTAATTTCTTGTAGTAGTATGATTCTGCTCTCTAGTTTTCACATTCAATAAAATCTCTTTTATTTCTATTTCAACGATGTATCTACATAACTATAGATGTCTCTATAAATATATTGAAGCTAGTGTAGATAGGTATCAGCTCTGCTGACTTCAAGGGATGGTTATGTGAGTTACGTTGCTTTTATTGATCGGCCAAAATGGGAATTGGGAGCGTTGGAGCAGGTCCAGAGGAGGGCCACGAAGATGACCAGAGGGCTGCAGCAGCTCTCCTATGAGGACAGGGTGAGAGAGTTGGGGCTCTTCAGCTTGGAGAAGAGAAGGTTTCGAGGAGACCTAATAGTAGCCTTCCAGTATCTGAAGGGGACCTGCAGGAAGGCTGGGGAGGGACTATTTACAAGGTCCTGCAATGACAGGACAAGGGGCAATGGGTTTAAACTGGCAGAGAGGAGATTTAGACTGGATGTCAGGAGGAAGTTCTTTGCAGTGGGTGTGGTGAGGCACTGGCACAGGTTGCCCAGGGAAGTTGTGGCTGCTCCTTCCCTGGAGGTGTTCAAGGCTAGTTTGGAGGAGACCTTGAATGAGCTGTCCTAGTGGGAGGTGTCCCTGCCTATGGCAGGCGGTTGGAACTAGATGATCCTTGAGGTCCCTTCCAACCTTACCATTCCATGATTCTACGAATTCTACTCTAAATTCCTTTTGTTACTTGTTGTTTTGTGTCCCAAAAATTTCTCAATATATTTTTATCACAATACAAACATAGATGTTGTCATTATTTCTGTTAGTGAAAAAACTTATTTCAGTATGTTCCTCATATATTATCTATGACTAAAAAAAAGAAATACTAATTTTGAGTTTTGTTTAATATCTTGATTTTTTTTTTCTGAAAAAAAGTGGAATAAAGGTGTATTTTGTTATTAGGTTTTTCCTGTTTGTACTTTTAAGCATAAATCTATACTATTTTTAGAATAAACAGATAATATTATCTATTATTCAAACCATTTCATATTAATCATCAAAACAGCAAAGACAGGGTGATGGGTACTGTCTACAGCATGTTTTGGTATTTGTGTTTTTATACAAAGTACTTATACAAAAACACTATAAAAGTACTCATACAGAAAAAGAGAGAATTCATGAAGGAAAGGGAACTAAGCAAAGGTCTAATAATTAATACAGTTGTTTAGACCTTTTCTTATAAATGTTTTTAGATTTAATGTCTTTTTTCATCTTTCATCTTATGAGTAGTATGATTATTATTACCACTACTCATATCTCTCTATTAGAATGGTAGAAAACTGTGTAAGTAGCAAAATATAATTAAAAACCTATCTCTATAACGTACAGACTCTATAAGAGACTTTTACCTATAGAGAGATTAAATCAGAAATAATAGTCAGATACCACACAAATTGTGAAGAAAATGTATAACATTTTTATATTGCAAAATCTTTGTAACTTTCTGTAGGCTGGTTGAGACTGAACTCATGTGGGTACAATTCCCTCACACAGGTATGAAACAGGTTGTCTGTGAAATATGTGGCATGACTGGTGTTATTCAGCACTTTCTTTGTCTTTTCTTTATAGGAATCTGCCTATGTCACAAGGTGTTTTGTTATTTGTCAGCAGCAGCAACAAACATAAAATCTTTACTGCTATATTTCACTGCTATGAATTCTTCTATTCCTTGTAAAGCCAATCTTTAGAAAGTACTTGTAGCATCTCTATGAACTGAGGAATTAGAGTTGGTTTTGATGTAATTCAGGAAATTAATAGAAAAAAGAAAAAGATAACTGAAAACAAAAGCTGTGTTATAATTAAGCAACACTTTCTGGTTGTTGTTTGTTCTGTTTCATTGTTTTTTTTCTGAAGTAAATAATTATAAAAGCATTACTATTTACTTCAACACAAAATAAGGAATTTTATTGTGAAATGGAAGTACTACACTGGGTACTTATAAAACAAAAATAAGCAAAAAAAGAAATAATTAGTGTCATCAAAGAGCCAACTGAGTAATTCTCTTTCTATTCAGATGTGTCCTGGGGTATTTGTCAAGGATGAATAGAACTGTACTTCTATTCTTGTCTCTATTTGAGGAGGTTTTGAGCTGATCTCTTCCATAAGCATGATTGAACCACCTTATTGGACAATATTTTAAGATTCTGGAAAGTAGATATTTGATTATTGTCATTTGCTATTGCTTTCTTGAAAATGGTTTTGGTATTAATGATCATTCTCATTTGTGCCACTCCACAGAAAGATGTTGACACCATCATACTCCAAAACCTCAGAATTTGTCTCATGTATTCAAAACAACTAGGATTGCTACAAAAGTACTCTTATCATCAGGAAAGTTTTTATTTAAATTGTTTCTTTCTTTATTTAATTTTTATTTTGTTTGAGTATCATTCCACTTAACAATGCAAGCAAACATTTAAATGGTATTTAAAGTTCCATCTTTGCATCTGAAAATTGCAGTAAGTAGAAGATTCAGTGGAATATTTATGATTTCCCATCCTTCTTAGTTTGCTTGTTTCAAGATTCTGCAAAGATACTCAGCAACCTGATAAACAGACAATGTGATGCACTGTTTGCCCTATACTTTAAGGACTTCCTTGTGCACATCATGCAAAATCCCTGAATTTCTTTTTAGACTTTGGTATGTGTTATGCTGCAGTTCCTACAGGAATGTCAGTGGTGTCTGATGTGGCTTAATGAACTCCAGTGAGACTTTAACTAAACAAATAAAAAGCCACAGAGTCACTTAATGAGTTATGGAATGAAGCACCAACACAGTAGGGAGTAAGATCCAGCAACAGAGTGCAGAAAAAGCTATATTTTTATGTATTGTGACCACTAGTGAAAACAAATAACACTAAAAAAAACCAAACAAAACAAAACATAACAAAACAACAAACCACACCAAAAAAAAATTTTAAAAAATTGTACCGTGGTGTACTAATCCTATTCTTGAGCACTGCCAATAAAACCTTCAAAAGAACTCCCAAACTCCTTAGAATGTAACAACTTTTATGCTTGTGTAACATGAACTGTTTCTTGGTGATAACATTTTTATTTAATTGTGTCTGTGAGCATCATAACTTATATTGATGAACATGGATTGGCATAGTTGTTTAAGCCTATAATGAACTAAATGTTACACAGAATACAATTTTCCTCTTCATTTACTTTAATTTATTCTGGTTGTAAATGCCATTGCCTCCCATGATTGCGGAATAAATCTCACTGTAGGATCAATTACTACAGCTTAAGAATCAGACTTAAGAGTTGTTTTGTAATTATGTACAGTTTTTTGTTCAATTAGATCTCAGGAATATTCTTTCTGAAATGTTTTGAGATCTAATGGCACAAAACATTAGAGCCAACACCTCTGAGCTCTTAGCTATTGAACTTTTGTCAGCATTTCACTATTCAGTTGAACTACATTTTGTTCATTTGTCCACTTTAATGTCCTAAATGAAAATGCTGGTAACTAAAATCAATTTTTGCTTATTTGTGCCAAACAGTAAAAACATTGATGAACTCAGTGGCAATGGACCCATAAACACTACGTAGTTCTACCTTGCAGAGGAAAAGAACAAGCTAAATCTCTTTTAGGGTGGTTTTCAGGAATTTCTGAGTTAGTCCTGTAGAAATGGGCACATATAACACTCCAGCATAAAAAAGCAGTTCATTAAAAAGCTGCTAACTGGATTCAGCAATCTGATGACAAATTAAAGTTGTTATTCAAATTAAGGAAGTCACTAACATGCCAAGCTGATCCTCATCCAATGTGAGAGACAACCATACTGACATACATGCTAATACACATTGCTATCCCTTTATGGCTATTCTGAGATTTAAATTTACATCGCTTTCCCTAAAACTGATCTCTCACTTTATTCTGTAGAAAAAGAAAAATAACCCTGCTTTCCTTCACATCAATTATTATGAACAAGCAAAATTTCAAGTATGAAATAAAAACTAACACATTAGCCATAGAATCCAAATTCAGACAGGAATATAAATGAACAATTTGAATCAAAACTCCTGAAAAATACAAATTTGCATATTTACATGTTTTTACATGCCACTAACTTTACAGTTTATAACTTTTTAGACTTTCTCCAGCTTCATTTAATCTTTCCTATCTTATTTCAATTTCCTTAAACTGATTTATAAAGCCCTAATTAAGAAGAATTTAGGGCAACAAGGCTGATGAGGGGGTTGGAGCACAGCCCTGTGAGAAGTGGCTGAGAGAGCTGGGGTTGCTCAGTCTAGAGAAGAGAAGGCTTAGGGAAGACCTTATTGCTTTCTACAACTACCTGAAAGGAGGTTGTAGCCAGGTGGGGGTTGGTTTCTTCTCCCAGGCACCCAGTGACAGAAGAGGACACAATCTCAAACTGCACCAGGGTAGGTTTAGACTGGACGTTAGAAGTTCTTCACAGAAGGTTATTGCCCATTGGAATGGGCTGCCAGGGGAGGTGGTGGAGTCACCATCCCTGGAAGTGTTTAAAGGAGGCTGGATGAGGCACTTAGTGCCATGGTTTAGTTAATTAGAAGGGTTAGATGATAGGTTGTACTCGATGATCCCAGAAGTCTCTTCCAACCCAGTTAATTCTGTAATTCTGTAATTGTGTGATTCTGTGAAGTGATGGGCAATCTGACTGACTATTTACACTAAATTGCTCATGTTTACAAGAGTCACATTTTATGTTTCTTAGTGTGAAAGAGGCGGGAGGAATTGTCTCAGTAATTTAAAGTGCTTTTACATTTCTATCTTTTGTATCTTGTACTTAGCAGATGTGAATCATGAAATACTAGATTCTTTAGACACAAGCAGTATAGGTGTGTGTTGCCATATGGATACTAAAAAGTTCTCCAAAGTTTACTAAGTGAGCAGTCTATATTTTATAAAAGGTGATGGAATAAAATAAAATAAGATAATAAAATACAATAAAAGAAAGTTAAAAATACAAAATTATCTGCAAGAAAATCCTTTTTTCTTCTTGATAGCTTATTATCACCCTTATCTCCCTTCATGTGCTGGTGATGTGGTCTTGAACCAGCCTAAAGCTAATTTATCACTTGGTGCAGCATACATGATAGGCTTGTATGTAATTATAGTAATCACATAATTTTTGAGGAAGATCATATACACCTGCAAGGTGATCAAAGTTTCTGATGAGCTCAGATGAGTCTTTTGGCATAACAATGACTGTAGAAAGTTTTTTTTTTCTTTCATGTTTATATTTTCTTTGGAAAGACTCATCTGAATATTGTAAGCATCTACAAGTAGGACTCTGTTCATAATAGGAGAGAGGAAACTAAACATCAAACAACACCAAAAACTACAGAGATAGATTCTGACTCCTTAATTTTCAGTTTAATCCTGATTTTAGTTAGAGAAATAGTGGCTTTTTTCTGAGGTATTTGGACTTTCTAAGCAGAGAACTGACAATGTGTTAGTGCCTGGATTCAGGATGGAGTCTGCCAATGGGGAATGGGAGAGATGGAAAATTGCAAAATACATAACACTAATGTACTTAAATGGTGGGGATAGTCTCTGAAATAGAGAAAATTCTGATATCATGCATTTAAAAAATAGAATTGTGTACCACCATGGAGCAACTACAGTGCAAAAATCTCTCTTAGGAGTTGTCTACAGTATTTTAACAACATGCTTCAATGTCTTCAGTAGTTGAGTTGATTGCCTTCTGCCTCAATAATGCTAAACTTAATATATCCATGATGATGTTCCAGTTTGCAATATATCCTTAAAAAAAAATTCACCAGTCATCTACAAGTGTCTTACTTCAACATGATTCTATGCAACAGGAAGATGTCAGTGGCAACCTGTTCTAATGCTCCAACACCTCAATGTCCTTCTTGTAGCAAGCAGCCCAAAGGAGAATACAGTACTCAAGTTGCGGCCTCAACAATGCCAAGTACAGGGGCACAGTCTCTTCCCTACTCCTGCTGGCCACACTTTTCCTGATATAATCCAGATTGTTGCTGTCCTTCTTGACCACCTGAGCACACTACTGGCTCGTACTCAGTCAGCTGTCAGCCGGCACCCCCAGGTCCTTTTCTGCTGAGAAACTTTCCTGCCACTCTTCCCCAAGCCTATAGCTTTGCATGGGTTTGTTGTTACCCCAGTGCAGCACTCACCACTTGGCCTTGTTAAACCTCATACAGCCGAACTCAATCCATTGATCCAGCCTGTCCAGATCCCTTTACAGAGCCTTCCTACCCACAAGACCAAACTCCACTCAATTTGTGTCATCTGCATTGACAATGTCATCCTCTCGATTTTGCAGCAAAATATCTTCTCTCACCTCATTAATGAGATGTGTTGAATCCATTTCTTAGTGGACCACAAGTCCTCAAATTAGTGAAATATCTTTGAGTAGTTTAAACTTGTGATGTAAAGCATTTCAGTATTTAACTGCCCCTAAGACATTTGTTTTCTTAACCTAGGATTTAAGAGTTTTGTCCCACTGCAATAGTGAAAAACGTCCATGAACCCAGAATAACCTGGAGTAGACCACCCAAAAGGCACTGGTTACCAGCATGTGTATAATGAATGCTCTGCTCCCCAGTAATTAGACCTTAATAAAAAGCACAAAATATTTCCTATAAATGTTGATTCAGTTTTAGTATCTGAGGGAAATAATATGAACTGCAAATATATTTAAGTTAATAATAGATTATGAAAGTTTGTTGCATCATTTAATCATGTTTCCCTTGGGAAGAAAAAAAAAATAAGTTGCACTTTTGAAATCCTTGTTTCCTGTCTATTTGAAGACCAGTTATGTAATCCACAAGCATAGTGATCTTTCAATTTATTTTCTTTTTCCAAATTAGTCAAATGTAGACATAGCCCTAAGAAATGCTATGCTAAGGTTTTCCTCTATGTCCCTATACAAATCATATATCATTTTTATACTTCAGAATCATATTTTAGAAAATTCTCCCAAAGGTGAAATGTTGCTGCTGGAGTTTAAGAAAAAAAAAAAAAAACTGAATGAGAAAAGTTTATGGAACATAAATGGAAAATATTCTTTCCATAAAGCTAGACACATATGCAAAATATAAGAACAATTTATTGTTCACAATGACATTTCATTCAATTCACAATGACACAGTTGTTCACAGAGGGACCTGGACAGGCTGGAGAGGTGAGCCCAAGCCAACATCATGAAATTCAACAAGGCCAAGTGTAAGGTCCTGCACCTGGGTAGGAACAATCCCAAGCACAAATTCAGGCTGGGTGGTGAACGGCTGGAGAGTGACCCTGAGGAGAAAGATCAGGGGGTCTGCATTGATGAAAAGCTCAACATGAGCCTGCAGTGTGCACATGCAGCCCAGACAGCAACCAAGTCCTGGGCTGCATCAAGAGCAGCGTGGCCAGCAGGGCAACGGAGGGGATTCTGCCCCTTTGCTCTGCTCTTGTCAGAC
>VWZE01014111.1:58057-83414 GCA_013396675.1 Eubucco bourcierii
AGGCCAGATTGGATGAGGCCTTGAGTAACCTGTACTAGTGGGAGGTGTCCCTGCCTATGTCAGGGATTTGGAACTAGATGATCCTTGAGGTCCCTTCCAACCTTACCATTCTATGATTCTATGATTCTATGATTCTATGATTGTCAGTACCTAGAAGTACAAAGATTTGTTTTCTCTTTCAACCTTAAACTTCTCATTTCTAAATTTCAAATCTTCTAAATACCTCACCCACTGGACTTACCCACTGTAATGACAGAGAAAAAGAACTTAATGTAGCATGAAGACATCTAGAAGAGCTTGACATGTATCCATGGTGGTGCCAGATGAGATTTTTAGGGAAAATTTACCCATGGGGAATAATAGTATCTGCCTGATGTCTTTGTGCATCTTTCCTATGGATCATGTTCTGATAAGTCTTATCTGTCTAAAAACACCAAGTTGAAAGTATTTGTGTTCAATCTAAGTGTGCTGGTTTGAGGCTAATTGGAATATTTTAATAGAGAATATTACACTATAGGCTGTGAAAGGAAAACATGGTGATGTCTACTTCACTCATAGGCTTGCTGAGATGTTTGGGAAAAAGAACTCAAAACATTAGATAAGGCAGTCTCAGTCAATCTCTCTCTGGGGGCACGTCTCAGGCAGTCTAGCTTCTGGCTGCTCTTTGCCGATTAATCTTCACTAACCACTTTTCTTCTAACCCCTCTGGTTGATCCTCCAAGCTCACCTTGCGCATAAGGCAAACCTTGGGGTAAGGTATAGGGGTGGGGAGAAGGTGGAAGGGTGGTTGGGAGCCCCTCCCGGGGTCTCTGATTTCTGGGAGGGGTGTTGTGTTTCTGTATTACCTTTAATTTGTGTATATCTGTATTACTTTTAACTTGTGTATTTCTGTATTACCTTTAACTTGTCTATTTCTGTAACTATTCCTGTCTATAGTGTATATCTCTGCTTGTACATCGTGCTAAGCTGTAAATAGAGCTTCATCTCTTAACTTCCAACCCGCTGAGTTCTAGTCTGGGTCATTTTACTAAGCGTGGGGGGCAGAGAACTCCCAAACCATCACACTAAGTTAAAGAGTTCTGTTTGAAATAGTCACTCATCAACTGGGTAACATGTATTGTTACATTATTCCCTTCACATGATCTCCACTAACCACTTCAAATTATGTGTTTGCCAGTTGTGTTTGTGAAGAGATACTAGGAGTGTAATGTCAAATTAAAGTATCTTTAGACCATGCTAACTAATCCACAAACATGAATATATAAACATCAACTACTTTGCCATTTGACATTCAGTTACCAATGACAACATCTAATGCTTGAAGATACACACTTTCATTTAATGAATCACCTTCAGAGGGATGTGAAGATGATTAAGGGGCTGAAGCATGTTCTCTGTGAGGTGAGGCTGAGGGACCTGGGGCTTTTTGGTCTGGTGAAGAAAAGACTAAGAGGGGATCTAATAAATGTTTATAAATATATGAGGACTGGGTGTCAAGAGGGAGAAGGAAGGCTCTTCTCAGTTGTGCCTTGTGATAGGAAGAGGGACAATGGATATAAGCTACAACACAGGAAGTTCCACCTCAACAAGAGAAGGAACTTCTTTACTGTAAGGTTTACAGAGCACTGGAACAGGCTCCCCAGAGAGGTTGTGGAATCTCCTTCGCTGGAGACTCTGGATGCATTCCTGTGTGACCTGTGATCCTGTGACTTTACGAAGCATTATGGTAGGAAATATTAACCCACTTTTAAGAAACCTTTATTTAAACTAACATTGGTCACTCATTTGCCTCAGGAGAAATGGTCTGCAAAACCTGTTTAATGAGAAGAATCATATAAACTGAACAGAGAGGCAAGATCCCTCCCACTGTAAATTGAAAATAACGTTTGTCCTAAGGACATGCACCCCAAAGTCCTGAGAGAATTAGCTGATATATCCTTCAGGTCAGTGTCCATAACATTTGAAAAGTGATGGCAGCCACGTGAGGTCCCTGGTGACTGGAAGAAGGGAAATATTGCACCCATTTTTAAAAAGGCTAGAAAGGAGGACCCTGAGAACCATTTCTAGAGCCCTTAGCATGAGAAAGAGGTTGATGTGTTGGGACAGATATAGTAGAGAGCCACAAAAATATATCAGAAGGCTGGAACATCTCTTTGAAGAAAGGCTGAGAAAGGAGTTGTTCAACCTGGAGAAGGCTCCAGGGAGATCCTATTGCAACTTTTCAGTACTTAAAGAGGGCCTAGAAGAGAGATGGGGACAATCTTTTTAGGAAGGCCCACTGTAACAGGAGAAAGGGTAATGGTTTTAAACTAAATGAAGGTAGATTTAGACTAGATACAAGGAAGAATACACTGACATACATTGCCCAGAGATGTGGTAGATGCCCCATCTCTGGAAACATCCAAGGTCATTTTGAATAGGGCTCATATCAACCTGGTCTACCTAAAGGTATGCCTACTTACTGTGATAGGATTAGACTAGAGAACTTTTAAAGATCACTTCCAACCTAAACAATTCTATGATTCAATAAATATTGGTTTATAGACTGATCTATGAAATTCTATGGCACACATTCACAAGTGAACACACAATACCAACCTACATCTTCCTCTACTCTTGATGATCAGGTTTGATGAGCAGATGGGTCTTTGCTAACCAAACAATTAGGACTTAAATACTCCTGTCTGCAGAAAGCAATGAAGCAGAATTAATACATGTATGTGACAACTGCATTTATAGTCTTCCTTCCTTTCAAGTAGAATACAAGGAAGAGGTATGCCTGTTTGTTTATTGCACTTTAAAACTTTCAACTGTTAACTGCTAGTGAAGTAAAAAGCCAAAAGTGTAGACTGCGTGATAGGGGAAGCAATATGCAGTGTGTCCAGGAGAAATGGCAACCATGGCTTTAGTAAGCAACTGCATGCAGGTGAACAAATTACTGTTTAGAAAGATGTAGAGGTGAGGCTTATGTGGAACACCAGCTTCTCCTGTATGGAAAACCACTAAAGGTAACTCAGTGGAAGGAAATCCAGTGAGTATGGCATTAACAAATATACCCCCTATACTCATGTATGAACACAAATATGCGTATGAATGTACATTATCGTCTCTTCTGGGTATCATGTTTAATCTACACTTCCAAATCCTATCGTGAAATTGGTGTTAGAGTATTGGTACTTTTCAGTCAACTGAAAAGACAGTTCTGACTTGATGAGGAACAGCCTCATAACCAGTGTCTCTATACATCGATTGTAGATGTCATAGATCTCTCTGTGTCTCAACATTGTATGCTACTTACTTTTGATTTTCTATTAGTAAACATTCTATTGTGAAAGCCAACATTTATCTTCCGGGAAATTTTACAGTATCTCAGGGTACTATCGCTCTATGTACCCACATAGGAAATAACGAAAGATAAATTTATATGAAAAAAAAAAAAGTTTTCTTAACTAGCAGAAAACATTAGCAAAACATTTTTGCTTTTACAGTGAGAGTAAAAAAGCTTGAAATAGATTACGCATTCACCACCAATGGGATTCACTTCCTGAATTAGTATGCAGCACATATGAGCAATCACCAAACAAAATAGCAATAGATGCATACTAATTGTGCTAGAGCAATGTAGATGTTATTTAGGAAGGTAGAACTTGGAGTGCACCTAAAGGCACTATCAGAGACATAGCACTAAAATCCAAGTGATTGCATATGCATGTGAGTGCATGCATGTGGACAGGCACGCACAGACATGAGTACTCTCACATTTACAAGAAATATCCTGTGTTTTTTATGCAAGTCACACGAGGAGAGTAGACTATTACTTTCAGCTAAGAAACCTGCATAGAAAACAGTAGCAGTTTGAAAATTTTAGTTGCTTACGAAGTCAAAAATGAACATCCTATAGGAATAGAATAGCTGTAACTTTATTTTAAGACATTTGCAAATTATTAAGTATTGCATACTTCATTTTGTCATCTGACTGTTTTATTGTAATTCATTTGGGCCATATTTTTTCTTCATTACTTTTTAGCTCTTCAGTTCATTAATTTGCTATACAATTAAATCTAATTACTCATTCACAGCAGTATTCCTAATTTTCAAGAACTGGCAAATTCGCCCTGTCAAATGTTTCGAGAATGTGTTCAACAGAAAATTGTTTCACTCTGTTTAAACTTTGTCATACTAATTTAACAGAAACCCCAGATCGGAATTTTCTAATCTAGAAATATAATAATGTAATATGGAAATATAAAGCTATTGCCTTAAGGTCCTCTTCTCATTGTTTTAATATCCCATTTTACTTTATGAAAAACAAATAAAGAATAGAACATTTGCTCTTGATTAGAGTGAACAACTTCTGTTCCAAGTCTATTCAAAGTTAAGACCATGAGTAGCTGATCTGTTTGAGAAGGAGGTTCAGATCAACAATTTCCTCTGATAGCACTTTTATATCTAAGAAAATCATACTCCCTTTTAAGATTTACATTACCTTTTTTCCTTGGCTGTAACACATTCTTTCCAATTTCTTTTGTGTCTCCTTAGTCTAAATGAGGGCTAGAATGGCTTTCAACTTACATCAGCACTGGTGGTTTCTTTCCAGAGAGGTATATGTATTTAGGTGATTTATTAAGTTAGAACACATTTATTTAAACCTTGTTTTGAGGAACGAGGGAACTCCTTTAACAGAAATTTGATAGTATGTACATCTTAGACAGAGGACTGAGAAAAGTTACAGAAAATGTTTCAATCATAACAAAAATCTACACCAATTTTGTATTGAACTTTGACTTCAGACCTAGGGACAATTTTTCACAGCCCACAAGTTGATTGTAAATTTGCAAATCCTTCTTCACTTCATAGAGAGCCAAGCAAATACACAAGATATTCTTTCTCATATGTTCAGGAAGCATTCTTGCAAGAGAGGACTGACCTGATGAAGACACCAAAATTCTGTCATGTCTACTTCCTTAAAAGAGGTTTACGTCTTGGAAGCCTGTAGAAGTAAAGATTGACCTCTGCAGCTGGTCAGAATCTGGAGGTAAGTTGAATTCCAAGGCTATTGTTATTTTGTATGATGGTTTGGGAGTTACCTGCCCCACCACACTTTGAAAAATGACCCAGATTAGAACTCAGCGGGCTGGAAGTAAAGGAATGAAGCTCTATTTACAGCTCAGCACAATGTACAAGCAGAGATATACACTATAGACAGGAATAGTTACAGAAATATACAAGTTAAAGGTAATACAGAAACACAACTCCCCTCCCAGAAATCAGAGACCCCAGGAGGGGCTCCCAACCACCCTTCCACCTTCTCCCCACCCCTATACCTTACCCCAGGTTTGCCCTACATGCAAGGTGAATTAGGAGGATCAGCCAGGGGGTTTAGAAGAAAAATGGTTAGTGAGATTAATAGGCAAAGAGGAGCCATAAGCTAGACCACCCAAAATGCTGTGCCCCCAGAGAGAGACAGACAGAGACTGACTTACCTATGTTTTGTTTTGTTTGATTTTTTTTTACCAAACATCTCAGCAAGCCTATGAGTGAACTAGACATCACCATTGTTTTCCTTTCACAGCCTATAGTGTAATTTTCTCTATTAAAATATTCCAATTAGCCTCAAACCAGGACATTTTGAAGGCTGTGTTACTCCATATCAGCTCTCAAAAGTGAGAGGGAATTTTCAGATGTGTCATTTTGAAAACAAGCAAAACCACCACCACCAACAACAACAATAAGAAAAAGAAAAAAAAAATTGATAGTTTGCTTCTGGAAGTCCTGAAATAAACAATATAAACCCCTGTCAGCTACAGTGACACAGCCCCATTCGAACTGTAAAATAGTAAGACTGCAGCAGTTAGTGGGAAACAGGAGGGCTTTCTGCTCTTGATACTTCGACAGTTCAACTGGAATCCCAAAGAAAGATATTCAGAAAGACCTCACAGTTAAATTAGGCTTTGTTTGACATGCCTCTTAGCGGGATTTGGGGCAAAAGATAAGCCATGTTATGTAAATGTTGTCTTTCATAAAATGTGGACACAAGATTAAACCAGTGCTTAAGAATGGATTTTTCCCAGCTATACCACAGAGTATTAGCCTTCCTTTTGCTTCACTAGGCTTTTTTTTTTTTTTTTCATGTAGGATGCACACACATTAACCCAGTAACAGCCAAAACCTTGAGAAATTTATTTGAAAGTCACTCAGAAAGTTTACTACTCGAATATCTTCATGATCCAACTGATTATGGTCAAAGAAAAGAAAAGAAAAGATTACAGTCCTGGCCAGAGCAAAAGGCTTCCTGCTTGTTGGAGGAACTGCTATCTCTAAAAATAGCGAAGGGAGAGAAAGAAATAAGTTATAATGGATGTATGTTGCTGATGGCTTCTCAGATTGGAAGTGCACAAAAAATTGCTTTTATTAGATTCCATGGATTTGGACCAGGGTTCAGACATGAGGGTTACAGTTGTCTGAACAGAGATTGTCATGTTTACAGGTAAGATCCCAATGGCTGCCTGACTCAGAGCCCCAGGGCTCTTAATGAAACTGGCAAAGTTGTTTGCCTCTTTTCCAGTGTCCCAGGAAGGACTTCCACTGAAACAAGTTCAGAAATTTAAAATAACAGATATGTTTGATTTATTAAAGTAACAGATACAACAGATTTGGGATTTCTGGTAATAAGCACACTAGCTGCAAGTAATCAAGCTAGTTAATAAGTCCCAGGTAAAGTCAGACAACTCAAGAGGTGCAAATCTTTGTGATAGCACTAATATAATAGCAATAGTAATGCTAGGAAAAGTTAAATTCTGTACTGAATGTTCAGTTTTTAACAAAAAGTCTTCCCTTCCTTGGGCAGAGGAAAAGGCACAGCCCTTTATCTATCTTCATTTCTGCTAATTCCAATCTTTTCTCCCAGAGAGAGGTGCTCATCTCATGGATTTGTACGTCCCAATTCGAGCTGTCCGTGCTTTTTAGGTGATGCTTACCATGATTTGGGTGGAGAGCTGAGTAATGTTCATACATGTTTGGTATGGGATTAATCTGACTTGATATCATACTGATGAGTATCAATTTTAATATTAAAATTGCAGTTAATTAGGCAAAGGTCTTTACTTGGCACTATGGCCTGCAAAATCTGTTATGAGGCTGTGCACTTTTCTTGATTTAGCCTTGCCTCTTTTAGCTGAAAAAATTGTTTAACATCTTTGTCAGCAACATGAATAGTGGGATCATGGATTCTCTCATCAAGTTTGCTGACAACGCCATGCTGTGTGGTGTGGTCAAGGTCGACATGGTAAAGGGAAGAGATGCCACTCAGAGGGACTTTGACAGACGAGACATGTGGGCCCATGTCAACCTCATGAAGTTCATCAGTGTCAGCTATAGGGTCCTGCATCTAAGCAAGGGCAATCCCAAACACAAATGCAGATTTGGTGATAAGTGGATTGAGAGTAGTCCTGCAGAGAAGGATTGGGGAGTGCTGGTTGATGAGGCTCTTGACATGGGCTGGCAATGTGGGCTATCAGCCCAAAAAGCCAAACATATCCTGGGTTTCACCAAAAGATACTTGGCTAGCAGGTCAAGGAAGGTGATTCTACCACTCTACTCTGTTCTTGTGAGACCTAGAGCTTCCAACACAAGAAGGATATGGATCTGTTGGAGAGGGTCCACAGGAGAGCCACAAAGGTGATCAGAGGACAGGTGGAGGGACTTTGGTCTGTTCTGCTTGGAGAAAGGTCCAGGGAGACCTTAGACCCACCTTCTGGCATCTGAAGGGGGCCTACAAGAAAGCTGGAGAAGGACTGTTTATAAAGGCATGGAGCACTAGGAAAAGGGGAAATGGTTTTAAAATAGAGCAGAGTAGATTCAGATTAGACTTAAGGAAGAAGCGTTGAGACTCTGTAACAGGTTGTCTGAGAGGTTGTGCACACCTCATCCCTGCAGGTGTTTAAGACCAGGCTGAATGAGGCTTTGAGCAACCTGGTCTAATGGGAGGTGTCCTTACTCATGGCAAGAAGGTTGGAACTAGATGACCTTTAAAGTCTCTTCTAACTCAAGCTGGTCTGTGATTCTATGAAACATACATGTATCCCACATAGATTTTGCTACAATTTTTGATGCTCTGCAACTTCTCAAGTGTTCTGGAGCACTCCAAATTGCTTCCTTCTCCTCTCCCCTGCAGGTTTAAATGGGAAGTAGGTGCAAAAACTGCTTTCTGCTCCCTGCCCTGTGGGTTTGAAGGGGGAACAGCCAAAGGCACCTTTCCACACGTGTGCTGACCCATGTGGAAGCCTGCACTGGGAATCAGGTTGGTGGTTGGCTGAGATTTTGTGCCCAGAATAGGACAAATGGACACTTTGCCTAGAAAAGCATAAATAGAGCAAGGGAGAAGGTCAGTGGTTCTCATCTTAGAAGAGTTCCCATCTTAAGAGTCCCCTGCCTTGACAGAGCTCCCGTTTGGACCATCCTCATTTTTCAACAGCTCCTACCTTTTTACTCACCTCTCAGTTTTGCGCTGTCCCTACCTTTGGATGGCTCTCCCCACTTTTGCACCATTCTGTGCAAATTTGCAGGCTTGGCAAGTCCTGAGATCCTTTAGAGAGAGCTGCTGGTGGCCTGGACCCAGCCACTCTCAGAAAGCACAGCAGCTGACCTCCTGGCTGCTATTCCGAACTGGGGAGATCCAAGCAGTTTGGCTCTCACCTGCTGCTGCTGAGGCAGCGTTGTTTCCACAAATCCTTGTCTTGTGGCAGTCGTGTTTTGAGACACTTCTGACTCTGTCGGCTTTTCTACCCGCCTTGGATTTCTGCCACATGGATCCAGACTATTGGATATTGCTTGCAGTGTCAGAAGGCAGTCAAGCAGCAGAGAAATCCAGCAAGGGATCGTTGCCGAATACCTATCTCACCTCAGAGAGTTCAGCCTGCTGCTCCCTTAATTCTCTGCTCAGCCTGATTGATAGTGGGGTAAAGCTGTGTTTATAGCTTAGCCTTTTCCATTTCCTTACTTCCTAAATCTCTAAATCTGCCCATAACATCCTGTTGAAGAATTCCCGATCGAATTAGAACCTGTAAATAAACCTAAACTAGTTTTGTATATAGTTTGGGGGTGGGCTTTCAGGAAAATAAAATAATTCTATTTTTATAATTCCTGACTCAGCCACATTAATTACTTGCCTCCATGACATCAAGAACAGGGAGCTTCTTGAAAGAGTCCAGTGCAGAGCCACAAAAATGATTAAGGAAGTTGAATATCTTCCTTATGAGGAGAGTCTGAGGGAGCTGGGGCTTTTTAGCTTGGAGAGGAGAAGACTAAGAGATCAACTGATTAATGTTTATAAATATGTAAGGGGTGAGTGCCAGGAGGATGGAGCCAGCCTCTTCTTGGAGATGCCCAGTGATGGAACAAGGGGCAGTGGGTGGAAGTCAAGGCATAGGAGGTTCCATTTGAACCTAAGGAAGAATTTTTTCACTGTGAGGGTTACAGAGCACTGGAACCAGCTGCTCAGGGAGGTTGTGGATTTTCCCTCTCTGGAGATATTCAAGAACCTTCTGTATGTGTTTCAGTGTGATCTGCTCTAGGTGATCCTGCTCTGGCAGGGGCCTGGACCAGATGATCTTTCAAGGTCCCTTCCAGCCACTGACAGTCTATGAATCTATGATTCTATGATTCTCACCTGCCCATCAGCTCTGGATCCAGAAAAATTAAGCCTACTTAAAGTCTTTGTGTCATGTTTTCCATCTCTGTGCAAATCCTTAAAACACCTAAGGTGGTTTAAGAAATCCAAGTTTGTGAACTGAATCTTAGTCAAGTCTTTATCAGTAACATTCTACTATAGAATCATAGACTCATAGAATGGTAAGGTTGGAAGGGACCTCAAGGATCATCTAGTTCCAACCCCCTACCATAGCCAGGGACACCTCCCACTAGTACAGGTTACTCAAGGCCTCATCCAACCTGGCCTTGAACACCTCCAGGGAGGGAGCAACCACAACCTCCCTGGGCAACCTGTTCCAGTGCCTCACCACCATCACTGCAAAGAACTTCCTCCTAACATCCAGTCTAAATCTTCCCTCTGCCAGTTTAAACTCATTGCCCCTAGTCCTGTCATTACAAGACCTTGTAAATAGTCCCTCCCCAGCCTTCCTGTAGGCCCCCCTCAGACACTGGAAGGCTATTATAAGGTCTCCTCGAAGCCTTCTCTTCTCCAGGCTGAAGAGCCCCAACTCTCTCAGCCTGTCCTCACAGCAGAGCTGCTCCAGCCCTCTGAGCATCTTCGTGGTCTCCTCTGGACCCGCTCCAACACTTCCATGTCTTTCCTGTGCTGAGGGCTCCAGAACTGCACACAGTACCCCAGGTGGGGTCTGACAAGAGCAGAGTAAAGGGGCAGAATCCCCTCCGTTGCCCTGCTGGCCACGCTGCTCTTGATGCAGCCCAGGACTCGGTAGGCTGTCTGGGCTGCATGTGCACACTGCAGGCTCATGTTGAGCTTTTCATCAACCCAGACTCCAAGGTCCTTTTCCTCAGGGCTGCTCTCCAACCATTCACCACCCAACCTGTATTTGTGCTTGGGATTGTGCGTACCCAGGTGCAGGACCTTACACTTGGCCTTGTTGAATTTCATGAGGTTGGCCTGGGCCCACCTCTCCAGCCTGTCCAGGTCCCTCTGGATGGCATCCCTACCCTCTAGCAAGTCGACTGTGCCACACAGCTTGGTGTCATCTGCAATCTTGCTGAGGGTGCACTCAATTCCTCTGTCCATGATAACTATACAGTTACAATTTGAAGAACAAGGTAACTGTATGCTGTTTCAAGCATTAGATAACTTCTAAACACAAAATCTGAATGATCGAGAAAATTCTACAGATTTAACATTTAAGTAGGAAAAGCCTCATGCACATATAAAACACTTTCTTTGATGTGTAGAACACCAGTGTCATTGACTGTGTGCTTTGGAAGCTCTGCTCACATCTGTATTTCCCAGTGAAACAATCCATTATTTACTAATTCTGATGACTTTTATCTCTCCAAGGAGTTTGTTCAAAGATTTTCTGTGTAAGAGTATAAAAACACACGGTTGTGATGATAAATATAATACATTAACTAGCCTCTCACATTACATTGGAGGAAAAATTAAGTCTCAGAGGTGTTTCTGGTATTTGGAATAAGAGTTCTCATCACTTTTTGACATGAGATTACTCCTCTGGGCCTCCTTTTCAGACCAGCATTCCTTATTATGGTGCAGTGGTGATGGTAAATACCCAGTAGTGGGTGTATGCTACTCTACACATGCCTCAAGGAGTTTAAGTACTGTCTTGTTAATGTCATGCTGTATATCCACCATAACTCTTCTGCAGACTTTTCAAGTTTCTTTCCTCCCAAAAGACAAGAACCCATGCATTATGTCATTTTATGGAAACAAGAAAAGAAACAAGACAGACAGTTCACTTTGACTGAGAAGAAGCTGGAGCACTAACCAGAAACTAGAAATGTGAATTTTAACGGCACACATTTGAATGTATAGACTACTCAGTAACGACACTCAAAGCTTCAAAGCAGCACCCCAAGCCTCTGCCCCACATCTGTAAGCTTCACCAGGGATCCCAAAATGAATGGCAAACTGCAGAATAGAGTTCTGTTAAGCTATGTTAGACATGTGAGAATACAGAATCTCACAGAGATGATACTTCTGTGCCAACAGCTATGGTACAGGCCCAGCTGTGAAGGAGTAATAGATGTTATAAAAAGAGAATAGAGAAAGAATAGAGAAAGAAAATAGAAAGAGAATAGAGACAGTTCTAAGCCATGTTCAGCATGATAGACAGGATAGCTCTTCATCCTTGAGCTCTAGGACTTCCATAAACCACAGACAGGAATACTTTCCCATAACAATTTATTCCAATTACTGACAATCTGATGGCAGAGATGAGGGCTTGGGAACAAGACATCTTAATTATTTTTCACTTAATTTCCACTGGCATGCTTAGTCATGAAGAGACATGAATCTAGAAAATAATGTATTGACTCCTGTTACACCACCAAAAAAGTGGACTCCTATATAAAAATAATTCTCATTACCTGTGGGCCAGATTCTCAGCATATGCAAAATGCTATAAACTCTATCTGTATAGGACTTCATGGCTGTGTACAAGCAGAAAATCTGACTTTTAATCTCAGTGACAAAAACTACTACAATTAAGTGTCCATTGAGAAGGATGTTATTACGACACAGTTTACTGAACACTCAAAGCTCTCCACCAGATTAACAATAAAATAATAAATTAATACTCAGTACCTATGACCTTTGAGAAAATGTGAGAAGTGATTTTTTTTTCTTATTTTCTTATTCTACTTGGCCTAATATCTCAACTGAAAAAAACCAAACAAAACAGCCTTTGGAAATTAAAATACCTGCAAATATTTTTAAAAACTGGCATCAATATTTAGAACCCCACCAACTTAGCAGGAGGAATTTTGTTCTTTCAAAATACAGATTTGAGTCAACATTTCTATTTAATGTGACTCTTAGAACACAAACTATTTCATTGCAACATTTTCCCTGTATTTATGAAGCTAATTTTTCATGTTATGGGCACCACAATAACAAAAGTCATTAAAATATTTCTAACTTTAATGGAAATGTTGATGATATATTCCAAATTACACTGAAAGTTGATGATGATCAAACTGGATAAAACTCAACATGTGTTTCATGTACACTTCTTTGTCTTCTGGGTCGTTGATGAGTTTCTTTGGAAGAAACTCAGAGGAATAGTGTTGTTCACTGGGAATGAAGAACAGATGTGTGTAATGAGTGTCTGGGGTGAGATGGAAATCTGTGCAGCTATATATTATATCGGATTGTTTTTCCTATCATTCTCAATTAGCTTTTGTAGAGCATTGACTACAATGTCACCAGCTGCTCTTTCAACTGACTGTATAATTTTTCCTAAGTAAAATGGACCTCATATAGTGGATTTTATTCCACTACCTAGTTAAAAATTAAAGGACAGATAATAGTGAATAAATTTATCTGTGCTTTTTTTAATCCTCTTTCTCTTGTGCTTTTGTAACCTCTCTTTTTCTTTTATTTTTACCCTCAACTGAACAAAAGTGAAGGAAATAAGCACTAATTCATATATCTTCTATTGGCTTTTACCTTTAAACCTTTGCAATTTCATTTTCTTGAAGCCTAAATATCTAATGAAACTATAGGACTTGGAATACATTACTCATTTTCTGGGCATTGAGCTACAAATGAGTTTGCTTACTCTAAATTATATGAACCACTAAAGCAATCTTCCTTGTAAAGGAAACCAGTTCTTTTATTAAAGTACTGTATTGAAAAACACTGAGTATCATACATATGTACTTGGTCTGATATACTTCATCAGGTTTATCAAGTAGGATTTCATCTGTAAATTAATGTTTTGCATCAAAAGGAAAGTCCATGACAACTTTCTACAACTCAGTTTCTTCTCAGCCAATACATTCTTGTACTTAGCTTAGCTTATGCTCTAGAGACAGAGGACAAGATCCACAAAAGTTCTTTGATCTCTAACTCCTTTAGACTAAATAAGAAATATATCCTGTTAAAGATATATTGTAAACACAGAGCCATCACATTCCTTCAGTGGTTGTCTTTAGAAAAACACCTTTTCTTTTTTAATGGTTTATATTATTAAAACCATTATATCACTTTAATATGGACAGTAAATGTTCTACAAGAATATACATTAATAGATCAGAGCGAATACATCCTAATTTGGATTCTTTTGTCAAGTTATCTGAACTTGGATCACTCCTCTGTAAAGACACATTCTTTTATGTACCAACACAAGTGGGAACACTTAAAACTAGATGACTCCTTTATTTTCAAATTATAGTGCCTGGAGTGTACTTAAACATAGACTTCCATTCATTTTAGCAAGGGCAAACTCAAAGTTCTATGGTGACTTAAAACTGAACAGAGGCACATAACTTCTGTACTTTGTCAAGCTAAGTCTGAACATATTTGCCAGGTGTTTGGCACAGTGGGCAAGAGAAAATATCTCATAGTGATTAGAAAGAAATGGTTCTTGTAGACATTAAATTCCTTCATTCCTTCCGGCAGAGATGTACTGTCTTTATAAGCAGGTAGTACAAGTGTGGGCTACATAAGTGTTTTGTTTCAGGGATAATGAAAGAGGGGAAAGAAGATTTATCTAGTATAAAAAAAGTAGGGCCCAGAGAAGCACTAAGAGGTTATAGCATTAACAATTATTTTGTCTTTATTTTAATCAGTGCAGCCACACGTCAGCGAATATCTGTTCAGTATTTCTGTGGCAACACAGACACACATTGCATGCATCATTTATCTAAAAGCTAATGGCAGCCAAGTTTTAGTGTGAGGCTGGAGAGAGCACTTATGAAAGGGCATCTGGTGACTTGAATAATATCCCTGAGTATTGAACTGATTATCGAAACTTCCTCCAAAAGTAAACATACTTTAACAAGTTGAGTGAAGTGCTTCTAGAACAAAAATGTGAAACAATCCAAGAAGCTTTTAAAACTGTATCTAAACTAATTTAGATCAACAATAGAAAGAGTTGGGAGGGGGGATAAAAACAATAAAACCAAAGAAATAAACAAACAAGACCCAAACAAACAACAAACCAAACCCCAAAACCAATAGAGTAACCTGTGCTTACTTGAAGTCATTTACACTGCAGTAAATACCAACAGACTTATTCTTCAGTTTTCCCTCTGATTAAAATAAAGAATCCTTCAGTTACTTGGGCTGGATTTTTTTGACAGCGTGTTAATGATCACCTAGAATTTCTGAAAGTGCCTCATCTAATAACAGCAATAGTTTTTTTCCTTGTGTCAGATGTCACGTGTATGACAAAATATGTCTTTTACATGGCTGCAGAATGATCATACATCATGAAATACAACAAGGGTACCTCACAAGTGGACACTTCATTACTCATCTGCAATATTCATTGCATGTATAAATGAATGAAAACAAATTAAAATGTATCTTCATTTATATACGGTAAAACTGTGACATTAAAGGCAGACATATCTTATAGTCCATATTCCATTCTTGCCCAGGTTTATTTTGATGAATTGTTAAAGTTGATTTTTCCCAAATGTTACAGGATGCTGTATCATCATAGGATGTTAAATCATGAAAGGACCAGGATGACAAAAAGTTGAGCTATTAATTGGCTGCTAAACAAAAACAGTCTGTAAAATCCAAATAGGAAAACTGTTCTTGATAGGCTACTGCTATATGCCCACATATATATACAAATAGTAGAACAAGAGCAAATAGCCTCATTTTGCACCAAGGGAGGCTTAGATTGGTTATTAGGGAAAATTTCTTCACCAGAAGGGTTGTTAGACATTGGAATGAGCTGTCTAGGGAAGTGATTGAGTCATCATCGCTGGAGGTATTTGAAAGACATGTAGATGTGGCACTTGGGGATGCCGTTTAGTGGTGCCCTTGGCAGTGCAAGGTTAACAGTTAGACTCAATAATCTTAAAGGTCTTTTCCAACCTAAATGATTCCATGATTCTATAACACAAGTCATTGAGCTTACTCCAAATTGCTACTGACAACTCTAATTATTTTATTAGGACTTGTAGTTTCATTTATATTTAATCATTATATTATTCCTTTTAGTTTGTGTGCAAGTGAATAGCTAACAAGAAAAGCTATATATTTTTTATTTTTATATATATATATTTATATAAACAGGAATATAATTAAATATCTAATAACTGGAAACAAAATTCAGTAAAGATGTTTGAACACGTGACATTTTGTGCCTGCAACATTCACTGCTAATCTGAAACTCAGAATGGGAGTAATTGTTACTTTTTTTCTGGTAAGGAAGCCAAAATAATTTGATAATAATATGTCGTGATAGGCCTAAGCAGGCCAAAATAGGCTTGTACATGCCCTGGCTTGCCCAGGCATGTTTTTCTGCTCTCTGTCCTTCTGTTTTGGGGAGAGCAACTGCAGGAAAGAGGACAAAGAATCTGGAGCCACTAAGTCTGGGGTCTATGGCAAAAGACCCCAGATCCTGTGGTAAAAAAGGTACACACGGTTGCCTTGTGCAAGGCTGTGTTCTGCCCTAAAAAGGGTAAAGCAAGCCTATGGCTTCACTCAATATGGTCAGGCTTGGCTAACTGCCATTCTGATTGGCTATTCTGTGTCCAAAGGCCCATTAATCTTGGGCTGTACAGATAAAAGGAGATGAGCAAGGAGCACAGTGTGTACTTTGTCATTACAGAGTGTGTCTGCTATTATATGTGTGCTCCACTATTATATCTGCCATTGTATCCGTGGTCCTACTACTTTATTGCATCCTGAGCCGTGTGGAACTTCAGCGACCAGTATCAGGCTCTAAAAGCCTCCATGCGATCAGCCTCCACAGCCAGCGTGGTGACACTGTGCCGAGACTGCACACCGCGAGGCATCCTGCCTGCACCTGGAAACCTCCTGCCCAGGCGGAAGCCCTGGAGATAACACAGATCATCCAGAGAGCCAGGAACAGGTCAGAGATCGTCTGTCTCCTTTCTCCAGCACCCAGAAGCCTGGGGAAACTCTAAAGCCTCTGATGGCTACTGGCAGCAGCCCCACCACAAGCTTTGGGTACTGTCAGATAATATTTTTGTGAGTAAACACTTAAAACCTCTTGGAATCATTAATTGCCTTCTGCCATAAGCAGAAAGGAGCTCCTTGTGTCCAGCTAGTGAGCAAGTGGAGTATTGACTGCAAGCAGTGCGCTAACTGCAAAACCTTCTCTGCCAGTTTTAATCGAGTTCAATTAATGTGTATATATTTGCTAGTTATTTCTAGATCCTGTTATAACCTGTATATAAAGTTTCCATGAGTGATGCATAGAACTATTATTATTATTATATTGGTGGTTGGGGTGATGTGAGTTCTGAATATTTAATATTAATAAATTATATTAATATTTATAAAAATATAATCTCACAGTAATTAATTACCATCTCTACTACATAATATTAGATTCACAAAATCATTTTTTCTACCACAGCATTCAATATATTGTGGTAAAATGAAGACAAATTCAGGACCCTACCAGGTCTGTAGATTTCCAGAGCTTCTTCATAGGAAATGGTTTTGACATTCATAAGTATCAATCAAAAAAAAAAATTAGTTAATCCCATAAGACCTACCCATTAAGCAGTTACTACTTCAGCAAATTTACAGTCTTGTTAATGGCCACACATAAAGACTTATCTTTCATTTGTTTTGTTGCCAAGAAAGCAAGGTCCCTTTGGACAGTGTCTTATCCCACACCTTATAAACTTTACATCTTGTGTTTGGTGAGCTAGAAAACAGAACATTGTATGATGCCAAACTAATGAATTATTTACTAAAATATTCAAATTTGCCACGCTGTCAGGCACATACTGGATTTATAAAAGCTGGTGCATAATGTAGGTTATTTACATACTTTGAGAGTTGTGTTTAATCAGCATTGAAATGCAGGTGATAAATCATTAACTTTGTCTGTACTTTAAGGAAGTAAGTACTTTCAGGAGCCAAAATATAAATTACTGGATACAGCATTTTAGTTTTGGATGAGGTATCTGTATAGTCACATACTTCTGTATTCACAAGCGTTCTGCATGTTTAAAAGGCTAACTGTATGCATAAAATCAAAGTGTATTACAGAATCATAGGATATATCTGACTGGATGAGACCTCAGGGATTATCCAACCAAATCTTTGACCCTGCGCTGAAGGGTCAACACTAGACCATGTTCCCAAGCACCAGGCCCACATGGCCCTTAAACAGCCCTGGGGATGCTAAATTCACCACTACCCTGGCAGACCACTCTTTCAGTGAAGAATCATTTCCTAGTGTCAAACCTAAACATTCCCTGACACAGTTTGTAACCATTTCCTCTAATCCTGTCACTTGTCATCAAGGAGAAGAGGCTATCCCCCTTCTCATTCCAATTTCCCTTCAGATAGTTGTAGAGAGTAGTAAGTTCTCCTCAGCCTCCTCTTCTCTAGACTGGACAGTGCCATCTCCCTCAGGCACTCCTCATAGGTTATGCGCTCCAGGCCCCTCCCAATCCTTGTTGCCCTTCTTTGGACTCACTCTAGCACCTCAAATATCCTTCCTGTAGTGGGGGGCCCAGAGCTGAACACAATACTCAAGGTGTGGCCTCACGAGTGCTGAGTACAGGGGAATGGTCACTTCTCTGTTCCTGATGGCCACAGCATTTCTAATACAAGCCAGGATGCCATTGGTTTTCTTGGCCACCTGGGCACACTGCTGACTCATGTTTGGTTGACTATTAACCCATACCCCTAGGTCCCTCTCTAAGTTGCAGTATATTAGAAGTATATGGTAGCATATTGGAAGTATAAAACCAGACACACTCATGTCTGCAAATCTCATTTGTTTTCCTGCATCTGACAATGAGTGAAGCTGTGGAAGATTTTGTTTGAGCAACGTGCAGTACTGAGTGGAAATAGTGGTTAAATTGGTGTGATGCTATTAACCTACTTCATGACAATTTATCTTTCTTTTTTGCAAGAAACAGTTTACCAGCTTTCCTGAGAAAGAAAGAGTGTCATTTCCTGACAGTTGCCAAGCTTAAAAATGAGCATAGAAAGTATTGCTTGAGGGTTATATAGTACAAAGAGATTTTGGCTCTTCTAGGGTCCTCAGCTAACCCACAGTACTGAACAAAATTTCCTCCATCTTCTCATCTAGCTCCTGTTCTTCAAACAGTATACCTGGCTTGATATTCACAAGACTTCCTGTCAAGGACAAAATTAGAAAGTTTATTAAACTTGTGAGTCTACTTTTTCATTAAAGCAGAGGAAAGTTACAGTTGCCATAGTAATAATATTTTATCTAAATTGCTAACAAAAATACGCTTTGCAATGTATTTTATTCCTATTTCTCTTACGGTCATTACCAGCATCTTGCCAGCTGCATGTGCCAATTAACGTAAGCATTTTCTCAGGAGCAAGCAAAAAAGTTCTGACATATAATGCATACTAAATCTTTACCAACTCTTATCAGAGTTAATGGTTTATTTTTTCTAGAATGAGTCCATTAGAAAGACTAAATCAGTCTGTAGTCAATGTAATGAGGCAAATATCTTTTCCTGCAATTCAATATCACTCAGATGCTTGAAGGTTGTATCTGATTTTTAAAACAACAGTAAAAGCAAAGGAAATTTTTAAACAGCCTGCAAAAGTTTTATAGTTTAGATAATTGCTTGCCCAAATAAACAACATTTTATCAGTTTTCCTGAGGAAAACATGTCAGCTTTTCATACACGATGCACCTGTAGAGCAAACTGTTGACTGTTTTCTCACATTTTATTCACTTGCTTAACATGTTGTCAATGATTAGGTCTAAATCTGCTGCAGTTGTTCAAAATCATCCTGCTTCATGCCAGCTTCAAAAGGAAAGTGCTGGCTGGAGAAAAGTATCATGAGGCTTGAATTTCAGATTGTAATATGAGAGGTTTCCTGTTCTAGTTGTTGCTTTTGAGTTCCAGAGTGTTGGTTCTCTTCTGCAGGAGCGGCAGCAGGAGAGGTGGGAGTTGGTTACTTTGCTGGTTTCTGCATTATGTGGTTTTTTGTTTGTTTGTTTGTTTTTTTAATTTGTTTTGGTTTGTTTTGTTTTGTTCTTCATCTCACTGTGCTTTTTCTGTAAATAGACTAGCTTAATGTAATTGTTCATTATGTTATCCCATTTATATTAAACTCTTTTTATATTATCTCAACTCTTCATCTCAACACAGAGTTCTTTTATTTATTCGTTACTTTTCCCTTACTTCTGTTAGGGGGAAACAGGCAGGTTAAGACATTCACAGTGTTTCAACCTGTTACACATGTCTAAAAAAACCCAAGAGTATTTCATATGTACATTGCTTACAATTGTTTTGGGGTTTTATCATATTTGATTGTATTGTCATTTATTCTGGTATTTCATCTGTGCTTCCATAATAATGTCAGTGATAACCTTAAAAAGAAAAGTTTTAGATACTTCAAGCTTTTACTTTTTTTTTTTGGTGGGTTTTTTGTTTGTTTGTTTGTTTGTGGGTTTGTTTGATTGATTGTTTGTTTTGGGTTGGTTTTTTTTTCTCATTTATGGAAATTAGCTTTCCATCACATACACATACACAAAACCAACTAGCCAACCAACCAAAACCACAAAACACAAACCACACACATACTCCAAACAAGCAAACAAAAACCCCCACCAAAACCAAGCAAGCAAGCAAGCCCTATTAAAATCCACAAATTAAAAGGTCATGTAATCCCACAAAAAAGCTATTACATAAGACTTGACAGATACAGATATATTACAAGATATGTTCTATCTTTGCTTTTCAAACTGTAGGTCAGATATTTAAAATTGCTCTTTTCAGACATATTTACTTTGACATTAGCATGATTGTAGTAAGTAGTTCACCTATTGTTTGACATGTTAGACTAAATTTTGTTCAGTACAGTTGAAGGTAAACATCCACATTTTTTGCTTCATTGTCAATACAGACAAGTAAACACACAGGCACTAACTCGAGGAATGTAACTTGTCTCCATCAGATGAAGTTTGATGGAGTATCTCATATGTATTGTTATTTGAAGGCAAGATGGGTCTTCTGCAGTCAGGGATACCAATATCAGCATAAGTACTTTATAGAGGTACAGAGATAACACTGAAATTAAGATATTCTTTATTTCCCAGTAATAATGCTGACTGACCATAAGCAGAAAAATACACTTCCTGGTGCAAATTGTTTAGTAAAAAATTTGTTAAATAGTTTGATTTTTAAACCTATGGAGATTTCACAGTTTAAGGCTGTGCATTTTAAACAAAACACAGTTATGTCTCCTGAAATGCTTTCTAGTGGTTACCGGTGATATGAATGCTTAGGAATGGTTTATTTATCATTCATTACAAAATATAGCATAACAGTTTATTTCTTTGAGAAAAAAAAAAAACAACACCTCAATCTAGCTTACTACTGATTGAAGAGACAAACTAGGTAAAGTGCTAACTCTAGATATCTTTTTGGGGGGAAAAAAGGGTTCAATGAGTTGAATTTCACCAGTGGGATATTCACTTTTTAGTTTCTGGCAATTTAGAGGTGTTATTTGTACGGCCCAAATCTAAGTAAAGTCAGTACATCATCTGAATCCTCAGTAATTCACATTTTCTGAACTCAGATTTTCTTCACAAGGATACTAAAAAAGAAAAATAAAATCAAAAATCAGAGGCTGTATTTCAAAGCATTGTGCTCCAGCCATTTTCTCCACTTTACTGTCTTCCAAATTCCACAGTAGCTACTTATGATGTTATAATTTACTAAGTAGTTTCACATGCACACAACAACTACACAGAGCAAACCTTTCCTTAACATGATTTGTACAGAAAGCCAGAAATAAGTTACATTTGCAGGAACAGCAGTAAGAGCCAAGTTTTCCAGTAAATCCATCCAAGAATATAAGAAACTAATTGTTTGTTTGATTCTTTTTTTATGTTTGTTTGCTTGTTTGTTGTTTGGCTTTGATTCCTTTTGCAGGAACCTGGTGTGATACTTTTCGAGCGTGCTTACAGCCTGTGGACTGGATTTTCTTCTCATTTGCACCTTGTTTTGTCATTTAGACACCTGTTGTGGTAGGCTTAAGCAGGCTAATATAGGCTTATACATGTCTTGGCTTGCCCAGACATATTTTTCTGATCTCCCTCCTGTTGTGGGGAGAAGCAACCATGGGAAAGAGGACAGAGAACCTGGAGCCATTGAGTCTAAGGACTCTGGCTTGCCCAGACCTGTTTTACATCCTGTGATAAACAAGGTACAGACACTTAGCTTGTGTATGCCTTGTGCAAGGCCTGTATTCCACCCTAAAAAGGGTAAGGCAAGCCTATGGCTTTACCTAGTGTGGTCAGGCTTGGCTAACTGCCATTTTGATTGGCTATTCTGTGTCCAAAGGCCCATTAGTCTTGGGCCATATTGATAAAAAGATATGAAGGGGTGACACAACATGCTCTGCCATTGTATTTGTGCTTGCTCACTGCTTGCTGCTGCCTGCTGCCATTGCTCACTGCCTTAGTGCATCCTGAACTGCTTGGAAACTACCTGCCTCAAGTTTACCAGGAACAGGCTCTAAATGCCTCCACATGATGAATCTGCACAGCCAGTGTGACATTGTGCTGAGACTGCACATCACAAGTCATCCTGCCTGCACCTGAAAGTCTCCTGCCAAGACAGGAAGTCCTGGAGATACACAGATCATCCAGAGAGATCAGGACCAGGTCAGAGATTGTCTACCTCCTTTCCCCAGCAACCTGGGAAGAATCAGAAGTCTCAGCAGGTGTCAAGGTAGTAACAGAATTCTCTGAAAGCATCTGAAGCTAACCCCATGAGTTGGGAAATATTTTGTGAGTTAAGTACTTAAAGCCTCCTGTAATTCACCATCGCCTTCTACCATAAGCAGGAAGGATCTCAAGTGGGCAAGCGGTGTAGTGACCACAAGCCGTATATTAACTGCAGGAACCTCTCTTCAAGTTCAATTGAGTTCAATTAATGTTATATATTATTGCTAGTTATTACTAGATCCTATATGATTATCTGCACAACATTTCCATGACTGTGCAATGAACTGATTATTTTTAAAATTAGGGGTAGGAGGGAGGGTGGTGAGACTCCAGGATATAAACATTTATAAACAATTAATTTTTGAAAAACACCATCTTGCATTAATTAATTACGCCTCTATAACAACATCTGCAAAGTGACTTGTTCTTTGGCTTTTGGGCATAGCCTCAGACTAAGAACAAGTTGCAAAAATGGTAGAGCCATACCTCAAGAGTAAACTAGCATATCCTAAATATCTTTCAGAGAGCAACAGGGCACAAAGAAATTCAGTAACAACCAACTATCCTTTCTACTACAAGACAAGGTGTTGTATCTTGTTACATTAGCTTTACAAAAACTAACTGCCCACTCATCTATCTCCAAAAAGCCTGGGTCACTGGAGAACAGTAGCACACCTGTTTCATTTGGTGCTCCCAGCTGGAGTTCTGTAGTGATTCATGGCTGCTTTTAACAACCTAACTGACAGTTTATTAACCTGGCTTGAATACTCCTTCTCTGGTGGAGTGATAAAATTCCTTTTCTAATTCAAACATCAGCCTTATCTACTGTGCTATAATTTATGAGTTGATGACTACTCTTCTGATTTTTTGGTGGAGGAGAAAGAAATATTTTGTCAGTATTCTGTCATTTCTTCCCACATTTGCTTCTATGTAAGCATGTTTTATTCTGTAACCTACAATGGAGTTTAAATTGGTCTTTGTACAACAACTACATTGAAACAAAGAGTATGCTGTAAGGATTCAATTTCCAATCTATGCTTTCTCCCCTAGAAACAGACATGTATCTCTCTGGACTTACACAACACTAACTGTAAACAAAGGATACAATTTCAGCTTCTTTTTTTTTTTTTTTTTCTTTCTTTCTCTTTCTCATGTTCAGAATTTATAATCTGCCAGTTTATATCAAGCAACTTTCTCTAGACAGTATTAAATTTATGGATAGCCTAATTAATTCCATATTAAGTGGCACAAGCTAGTCCTTTGTAACAATTGGGTAGGGAAAATAAAAAAGATGCCTAGACATGATTTCCTTCAATGAATAAGACCAGCATGACAAATCCACATCTCATTTGACAGCCTTAAAGTACAACAACGAAAGTGCAGCCTCCCTCAGACAATCTTAAGATAAGATTGTGTTATCACTGTTCTCAATTTTCTCTTGATTGTTTTACTATTACTAGGTCCTTTTAAACAGATATAAAATCACTGAACATACAATCTAACCAAATGACCGATTAGATTAGAAGCAGTAAAACTTTAATATAACATTCTAGTTTGAAAAGGATCAAACAGAGCCTCATTGAAATTCAGACATTAAATTTTGAGGGAAAAGATTAGAAGAAATTAGTATCCCCTATGGTAGTCTAATTATTCTCCCCCCACCCACAGTGGAGTTTAAAAAAAAAAGTAATTCAGTCAGTAGATAATAAATGAGGGTGAGAAACAGAAAAAGTGAGAAATACAAAGCCAGAATGCTAAAATACTGTGATTAAAAGGAAGACCATCAAGGAATAACATGTTTTTTTACTTTAAGGAAACACTTCACATAAAGTCTTGTGGTTTAACCCCAGCTGGCAACTAAGCACTATGCAGCTGTTTGGTTACTCCTCCCCTCTTCCCCTTCCCCTACCTCCTCCCCCCACAGTGGACTGAGACAGAAGGGTTTGCAAAAATAAAGAGAGAAATAAAATTCAAGAAAGACACGTAATGCACAAAGCAATTGCTTATCACCTCTTATCTTTGCCCAGACAGTGATCACTCCCTCTGGAGGATGATACCCTGTAGTAAGGAAGATCCCTTTGGCTAGTTCAGGTCAGCTGTACTAGTAATGATGCCTCTAGCTTCCTGTGCACCAATTTTCTAGCAGAACATCAGAAACTAAAAGTCCTTAGTGTAGTGTAGTCCTTAGGCTTAGTGTAAATACTGCTTAGGAACACTAAAATATCAGTGTGTTATCAACATTATTTTCAAACAATCAAAAAAACAGCACTGTACCATCTATTAGTAATAAATTCATTTTCCAACAAAGCCAAAACAAATCTGAACTTGCAACATGACCTGAGCATCTCGTGTTGTCATAAAGGATCTGTGGCTTTCATGTATCTCAAGTTTTCAACTACATTGAAGAAAAGTTCAGAATTTAGTGGAAATAGTAACGTATTAGTGAATATTCAGGTATGAAAGTTTTAATATTAATAAACTTGAGTAAAAATTAAATGTACGTTCACCTCATAGAAGATTTTGCTTTTAAATGTTATTTTGACAAGTTAAAGTTCTTTCTCCTAAGAAACCTGAATGTGCACAAGTCCATGGGGCCTGATGAGATCCACCCACGGGTCCTGAGGGAACTGGCAGATGAAGTTGCCAAACCACTGTCCATCATATTTGAAAAGTCATGGCAGACTGGTGAAGTTCCTGCTGACTGGAGAAGGGCAAACATAACACCCATCTTCAAGAAGGGTAAAAAGAATGACCCTGGAAACTACAGACCAGTCAGCCTCACCTCTGTGCCTGGCAAGATCATGGAGCAGATCCTGCTGAAAGTCCTGCTAAGGCAAATGGAAAACAAAGCAGAGGTGATTGGTGGGAACCAGCATGGCTTCACCAAGGGCAGATCTTGCCTGACAAATTTAGTGGCTTTCTATGATGAAGTCACAGCGACAGTGGACAAGGGAAAGGCAGCTGATGTCATCTACCTGGAC
>VWZE01014111.1:94810-118558 GCA_013396675.1 Eubucco bourcierii
AGTGTTGGAGCAGGTCCAGAGGAGGGCCACAAAGATAATCAGAGGGCTGGAGCAGCTCTGCTATGAGGACAGACTGAGAGAGTTTGGTCTCTTCAGCCTGGAGAAGAGAAGGCTTCAAGGAGACCTAATAGTAGCCTTCAAGGAGACCTATTGGAGCCTTCCAGTATCTGAGGGAGGCCTACAGGAAGGCTGGGGAGGGACTATTGACAAGGTCTTGCAATGACAGGACAAGGGGCAATGGGTTTAAACTGGCAGAGAGGAAATTTAGACTGGATGTTAGGAGGAAGTTCTTTGCAGTGAGGGTGGTGAGGCACTGGAACAGGTTGCCCAGGGAGGTTGTGGCTGCTCCCTCCCTGGAGGGGTTCAAGGCCAGGCTGGACAACGCCTTGAGTAAGCTGTACTAGTGGGAGGTGTCCCTGCCTATGTCAGGGATTTGGAACTAGATGATCCTTGAGGTCCCTTCTAACCTTACCATTCTATGATTCTATGATTCTATGATTTCATTGTGTGGGGGAAACTACCAAACCATCACAAAGATATAGCTGAGCTGCCTTGAAGTTGGAAGGCTTACTCTCTAGTTGAATAAGTTGAAGAGCAGAAGATTATCACTTAAAATGAAAATTCAAAAATTGTTCAGAAGAATTTTCATAGATAAACTTGTATTCACTTAACGTTTCATCATGTGGCTTGCCAGTTATAGGTATTCTTGCAGTAGATATTTTCATTCTGTTTAACTGGAATTCAAAACTATCACCTTATGTTATGTAGTATAGACTACCTTCCTAAAAAGAAATATCTGAAGTGCTGAGATAACGTTCCCCTCCTGTAACATTTCACCAGCATCTATGCAGACAGCCACAGTCATCAATTGCTCTTCCGTTAAATTTAGTTCTCTTACATATCCCTCCAAGCTGAACACTCAATTTCCTTTCAGTGACCTAGAGGCTGGAAAGACAAATAGCATATTTATATTCTTATGGTTAGAGATTTATCTGGAGATTGTGTAGACTCCTTGCAGTAAGGTACTTATCACGATACTATGAAATTTCTTAGATAAAAAGTTGTATAACCTGTTTTATATCTGAATGCTTGCTGAAACAGGCTTGATTTCAGACATTTTATTATTTTCAGGAGTAACTGTTGTCTCAGGATCTCCATTCTTCAGCTGGCATGCTAGCTCATTTAGATTTGGGTTTGGTGTGAAATTCTAAGCACTGAATCTTAAGTGGAAAGCACTTTATCTTTTTCTCATCCATTAAGCACTGTGAATGGGATTTGTCTGTTCTAATAAAGCACCAGAAGTCAGATGTCTTGAGTTTAACATAGATATGTAGGCTGCCATCCTTTATTGCCAGTGTCTTCTAGTCAGCAATTCAGTCAAATCAATTAATCTCCCTGTGTGTCTGCTTTTCCCCATTGAAAACAGTAATTAGCTTGGAGAGGTATGTTTAACTCACACGTCTACAACTGGATTGGATCAATACATAACGTACGCACTGTGGTTTCACATGATGGTACTGCTGCTTTTGCAGACATGCTCGGGCTAGCTTTAACTTAGCTACTCACAAGCAGTATAGTTATGACAAGACATTCAATACAAGTCATAAAATCTTTATTCATTTGATTCCATTGCTGAACCATGTATTGTAACATGCAACATGGCTAGAAACACCTAGTTGAAAGCTGGTCATGTACAAATTACGGTCATTGCAGAAATTCTCGAAGATATAACCTGTTACCCTCCCATAGATTTACACCTTGTCACATATCTTTTAAAGTCATCCTGCTGAGTCTCAAAGAAGCAAGAGAAGTAATTTCCATGCTAATGAAAAATATCTTTCTTTAGTTCAGGGAGTAGCTTTGGATGTGAATTCTCTGATTAACCTGGAATCACAGCAGAAGTAGTGATCGAAACAGATACTCTTGTCCATTTGGCCCTGCATACTTTTGGAGACAATCTAAAATGGAGATTGATATAAATCTCTAGAGATCTTTCAGGCTGAAATGGGTGACTACCACTATAGAGGCCCTGAGAAAATTATAGTCCAACCTTTACTCAGCAGTGGAGTTTTTGGATAAACATTAATAAGGGAAACCCTACAGAGCTTTCTGGCAAATCTTTTCCCAAATAAAATTCTCTGAAATACTACAGCTTTAAGTTTCCATGCCACCTTTTTCTAGAAAAAAAAAAAATTAAAAAACCAATCTTTCAGACACTAACTCTTTTTTCATATAAAATTAAGGAAGTTGTCTTTCAAATGAAATGTGATTTAGGGAAAAAATAGGTTTTTTCTTAATAGCAGAATGAAGCAATTTTTGAAATGCAATTACAACTATGTTAGACATCACTTGTACAAACATGTACCCATATGTGTATTTATAGGCTATATTTGTCGTCATGTCTACTCTTTCTAGTCATTATTATCATTATCATCATTATCATTACCATTATTATTTTGTACTTATCAAGATCCATTTGTCTGGTGACCTCAAGGAGCTTTGAAAGTATCACTTTAAATAGCATACTAGACTTCTCTGAATATTATTATAACACTTTAAAAACG
The DNA here is from genome assembly GCA_013396675.1 of Eubucco bourcierii. NCBI lineage: Eukaryota > Metazoa > Chordata > Aves > Piciformes > Ramphastidae > Eubucco > Eubucco bourcierii. Next base: position 97,375 of record VWZE01014111.1, read on the forward strand.
TAATTATGATGAAGGAAATATAATAACTGTGAATTTCATTTATTTGAAGAGGAAAAGGAGTTTATATTAAACCAATTAATATATATGAAGCCAGATATGGTAACTGTATATGGAACTGAATGCACTATAAACACTGCAATTGCTATAGAACTACAGCTCTACTAATAACCTTGATTTTCAGATAGCAACAAAGAGCTCCTTTGATTCTTCCACCGTAATTTCTCCCTACCTAATCCAGGTTTCAGTTGTGGTATAAAGGGGTCAAGAAATACAGTAGTGAAGTCGTTGTAGCATTTTAGACAAATTGTACTTCCTAATGTTACTGAAAGAATTACAGATGTTGTTTTTAATACAAAATACATACATACGGAAAATTATTGATTCAAATTTTAAATAATTAGTATCTTCTCTTATTTGAATGTATTCATTAAATCTAAGACGCTATAAATTTTAAAGTATCTTAAATAGCTCTGTCTATTATATAGATTTTACAGTTACTCAAATAATTACTATTAGCAACAAGTCTCATTTAAAACCATAACAACCTCCTTATAAGGATTAAGAAACTAAATTCCATTGAAATCTCAGCAAAAAGTCATTAATCTCTGACACATCTTCTAATGTAGTAATCTCATGGTTTAACCCCAGCCAGCAGCTAAGCAACACTCAGCCAATCCCTCACTCCCTCTCAGAGAAATAGGAAAGGTAAAAGTGAGAAAACTCATGAGTTGAGACAAAAGCAGCTTAAGAGGCAAGGAAAAACTGTGCACACAAGAAGAACAACCAAGGAATTAATTCACCGCTTCCTATCAACAGGCAGGTGTTCAACCATCTCCAGGAAATCAGGGACGCACCACATGCAGTGGTTACATAGGCAAACATAATCACCCTGAATGTCTCTTCTTCCTTCTTCCTGCACTTTTTTATGCTGCACATGACATCATATGGTATAGAATATCACTCTGGTCAGTTAGGGTCTAGCTGTATCTCCTCCTGGATTCATGTGCATCTCCCACCTACTCATGGGTGGGATGGTGTGAGAAGCATTAACCCACTTAACTGTATGTAAGCATCACTCAGCAACAGAAAAAAAAAAAAATCTGCGTTGTGAACACTGTTTTCAAAGCAAGAAATATGGCCCTGTACCAGCTACAATGTAGAAAACTAGCTCTGTCTCAGACAAAATCAGCACAGTCAGAACTATGAAACAAGCAACAAATTCTGAAATAAGTTTATAGATATGTGACTTTTCATTCATAAAGTGTCTGACAATGGGGAAACCTTATTCAAGGTTTAACCAGAAAGTAGCATTTTGCAGAGATGTCTACAGCTAGTAAAATGAGTGTGTAAAGGAACTTTGTCAATATTTCTTTTTATGCTGAAATAGAAGAATCACACACATTATCACACACACAATGTGCTGGGTTGAAAGGGATCTCTAGAGATCATCTAGTCCAGTGCCCCCACAGTAAGCAGAGACATTCCCAACTAGATCAGGTTTCTCAGAGCCCCATCAAACCTGACCTTGAATGTCTCCAGGGATGGAGCCTCCACCACCTCCCTGATCAACCTTTTCTGGTGTTCCACCACCCTTACAGTAAAGAACTTCTTCCTGATGTCTACATTTCTCTAGTTTAAAGCAACTGCCCCTTGTCCTATTGATAAATGCCTTTGTAAACAGTTCCTTCCCAGCTTTCTTGTAGGTCCCCTTCAAGTACTGAAAGGTCACTGTTAGGTCTCCCTGGAGCTTTCTCCAGGCTGAACAACCATGACTTTTATAGACAAGTTGCTCCAACCCTCCATCAGGTGTGTGTCATTCTTGTATTGAGGGCCCCAGAGCCAGAAACAGTACACCAGGAGCAGTCTCACCAGAGCAGAGTGGTAGAATCACTTCTCTCAATCTGCTGGCCATGCTAGTTTTGATGCAGTCCAGGATGTAATTGCCTTCTGGGCTGCAAGTGTGCATTGTTGGCACATGTCCAGCTTCTTATCCACCAGGACTTGGGGGTACATGTCCTTTTCCACAGGGCTACTTTCTATCACATCCTCTGACAACCTGTATCAATAATGGGGATTGTAGCAACTCAGGCGCAGAACATTGCACTTGGCCTCATCACCTCAAGAACTTTGATAAGTAGTCCAAATTTTAAACAGACATATTTTCTTCTCTACCTCCTTATATTTTAATAATTCATGCTGTCCACTACCAAAGAACAAAAACTGAGAAGGAAGTAAACTTGCGTTTTGCAGCCCCAAGAGAGTGAAGTCCTGTCTGTATTCTTCTAATAAGGGTTCCACTGAGACTGTTCACAGAACCCATTGCATTGCCAGCCTACTAGGTGTATGCAACACAGAGATCTTATCCTTTTTTTGCTTTTCTAGGCCTGCTTCTAACAGCACTAGAAATTCTGAAGATTACAGAGGTCAATGTAATATAATTACATATATTGACTTTAAATTCTCTCTCACCTTGATAATGGTCAGTTTGACTATTTTGCTGCCATCATAAAGAAGTCACAATGGAGCTGGAACTGAACACCTCGCTCTTTGCAATGCCTTGTTTCCTACAAATTCTAGCATGTAATTTACTGCTTTCATTAACCTTCTCTGAAATCCTATTATTAAATCTCTTGAAGCGATACTATAAATGTGGGACTCAGCACCTACCCAGCTCATAGCATTGCTGCATACTACAGGATTATGGTATTCGTAAGCCGTTTTTCAATCTATTTAATTCAACTAAGCAACCTGTTTGAAGCAACACACTGAGAAACTATCTTCACTGAACAACAGTCATTTAGATAATTCTTAAGGAGTGTCAAAGTTCAATGCTAAGGTCTTTGCATAGCTGATTGAATAGAATTAGAATCCTTAACTCTCGACAAGGAAATTAAGAGACTTTTTCCTCACATGAGCACTCAAATACTCCTTGAATCAGGATACCATTGAGTATGCACAAGAAATTCAGACATTTTTTTTCAGAGTGGAAAAAAATTACATGGGAAAATGAAGATGATGTGAGAGATTAAAACTAAACAAAAGAAAATGTGGTAAAAGTACAGTAGTTTGGTAAATGAGAAATCCCTCAATTAGAAAAGGTACTGAGCATGGTTAACTGCAGCTAACTGGCAGATCCTGGATTTTGCTCATACGAACATATCTGTGGCCACACTCATTGAGTTCAGCAGATTATACAGCATGGTTTTACTGACGCTAGCACTACCTGCTGTTCCTGAAACCTGTGCAGAAAACACTCCAAGCGCCATCTATTAAAAAACCCTCTCACCTTAAAACTTTGCTTTGTTGCCCAATACTAGAAAATGGTTCGTGCCTTAAATAGCAAAGATATCTATTCCACCTAAATTGTTGTTTAGTTGTGGTTTGATTTTTTTTTTAATTTTTTTTTTTTTTGCTTGTTCAGTTTGGTGGGTTTCTTTTTTATATTTTATTATGTTTAGATATTTCTCATTAAAGTCTGTCTTCCTACCTCAACAAACCATAAAAAAGTCCATCCATTTATTCAAATCCCCCTGAGGTTGTGAGATATGATTCACAAAACTAATAAATGCCTTAAAATAAATTGCTTAAAAGCCATTCAACTTTTTGCTTTAGCTATTAGAACCCACCTTCATTGCTGCTGATTGAGCATTCAAGATCAATCCAGAGAACAATCCCAAAACACTGGGGATCCCTTGTGACAGGACACACCTTGGGTGCTTGTGTATTGCCAAATACAGCAGGCTGTCTCAGTCTCTGTTGTTTGTGTTTCTGTAGAGAAGATTGCAGACAGATAGCATAACACATGTGTAAAGCTGTCTTACAGAGATCATACATTCAGAGCAATGTAAACAAAACCAATGAGGATTTACTCCATAATCTCTGTGTTCCTTTTGTAAATCCTCTTGGAGCAGAACTCCATTTTTAAGCACCTGACTGCTTTATTAACTGTCACCCTTAGTCTTGCTGGTATTGAGGGTAATGAGTACTGCAGGCTGATTATATGTTGTGAAAAATAATTGTCTTTTTAACTTTCCCATCATGCAGTTTTACTCAGTATCCTTTTGTATTCGTGTAAGAGGAGGTGAAGAAGAGTTCACAAAGTGTCTTTTCTGTGCCTTTTAACAGTTCCCTATATTGTCACAACTTTTTAAAGGTATTCCTAAATATTTCTACATGTTCTGCTTTATGACGCTTGCCCGCCTTCACTACACAGGCAGTTAAAAATACTTTCCAAAGGACTGTTGATCTGATGTGTCTGAGTTTGTCACACTTTCTGGACTTGCAGGAGTCTGTTTCTGGGTCCTTCATTTGGCTACCAGAATATTTTGGCAAACAAAATCTGTTCACTTGTTTCTAAAGAATGTGACTCTTAGTTACAAATTCACATAATTTTATTCAGCTGACCCTTTTTTTTTTTTCTGTTAAAAAATCCGTTCCTTTCCTTTAAGTTTCTTTTACCTATGTCATAATCATAGTGCAGAGAACTGAACAAAGGAGTCATACTGGAGAATACTGATTTTTTTTTTTTTTTCACAACTGCATCTAGAGATATGTTTACAACTTTCTCATTTAAATTATGAATTAAAATTAATAAGTTATGAGAAAATTTGCCTCCTATGATATGACACATAAACCCATGCAGAACCGTGCCCTAAGATTTTTAAACTGCTTTTTAATTCCATCAATCAAAACTATATAATAGCTAGTAGATAAGGGCTGGGTTTTCAGTTTCTTGGGATTCCCAGAGGCCATGCCAATGATTTTCACTTCATATATTCACTCCTCTTGCCGCTACTTATATACTGCTCTCCCCCCACCCAATACCATACAAATGCAGATAAGAGGAGAATCCAAAGCATTTGCAATGTCCTTGCTCTGCTCCAGTCCTGCTACCATTCATACTTTGTTAGGGAAACATATTAAAACCATCCTGGAACAAACACATCTTCTATAGAGTCACATGAACTATACTCTATGATATCCATCCTTGCTGCACACCGGATATCTTCAGAAAAGAATCTGGGCAATAAAATGCCCTAGAGCTTTCACTGCTGTAAATTTATCTCCCTCCATTGAAATCAATGGACTTTGGAAGATTTATATTTAGTAAGGATCTGTCGTATGCAGTTTCTGGCATGATTCTCTTTTGCCTGTAACTAGTACTTCCAGTTACAGCTATGCAAAGTAAATGCAAACCCTTCCGTTCTGCACTGGTTGTGCTTTATGTCTGCTATTTTCAATTACTGCTTATCCTTTCATTCTGCAACTAGCAGACTGTGAAAAAGTCATATATGTATATCATGTGGTTGCTAGGACTTTCAGGGCAGAGCGGTTGCCAGAAGCTCTTAATATTACAAGTTTAAGTGACTCTAAGCAACTTCATAGCTTGTATGAACAAATCTAAATCTTCCAAGAATAAGTAACCTATATTATATTTGCTTCCAGGTATAACTAGTCTGAGTGAATAGATTACACAAAAATATAAAACAATGCTTACTGTGTAATGGAATAGATTAATAGTGGCTCTGAAGTCCAAATTTTAAATAGTTACTTCATTAAATTAATAGAGATGTGTTTATTTAGATACTGTCATGGATACATAAAAGCTCCTGATCTAAGATTGAACAACGATGCTGAATAAAAGTACAATTCAAAGAGAAAAAAAATATGTTTGTTTCAGGGATTTTTTTTTCCCGTTTTAGGACAATAAAGTTCTGATTGAGGCTTTTGTATTAAGACATGGGTTATAAAAGTCAGAATGAAAATTGCAAGTATAATAAACACAGTAAATATTGTACCGCAATGATTCCAGGAAATGGTAAACACTAAAGTTGCTTCACATCTTTTGCAGATTATCTCTAATCCCAGGACCGAAACACCGTGGAACTGATGAGGTGCCATATTCAATAAAGAATGTGATAATTAATTTTTACATACATTTATCAAGGTAGATACTGATATTGTGCTAGTTTGAGGCTAATTGGAATATTTTAATGAGAAAAAAATAGATTATAGGCTATGAAAAGAAAACAACGGTGACGTCTACTTCACTCATAGTTTTGCTGAGATGTATAAAAGCAAAGACACAAACATAAGCAAGACAGTGTCTCTATCTGTTGGAATCGGTGTCTGTGTCTTCTCCCTGGGCTTCTGCTGTGTAACCCAACTAATCATTCTGCTTCTAATCTCCCTTACTGATCCTCCAAATTCACCTTGCGTGTAAGGCAGACCCTGGGATCTGGTAAAGGGGTGGGAAGAAGGTGAAAGGGTGGTTGAGAGCCCCACCTGAGGACTCTGGGAAGGGTATTGTGTTTCTGTATTACTTTAAACTTGTATATTTCTGTGTATAGCTGTAAATATTTGTAATATATTGTAAATATTTGCGTGTATATTGTGCTAATCTGTGAATATAAAGCTTCATTCCTTAACTTCCAACCATCTGAATCTAGTCTGGGTGATTTCATAGGAGTGGGGGTCAGGTAACCATCACAGGTGTACTGTGCACAGTCAGGTCCCAAACCATCACGGGTGAACTGGTGTTTCTTCACCTAGCTCTTTTAACTATGATACACTGTAACTGTCTTTTTTTTTTTTTTTTTCCTTTTGGGGGTGAGGTGGGAAGTGTCCTAGCCTTCTAAGAAGAATTATTAATTTTCTTTTTTTTTTAATGAAAAATATATTTTTGTAATATATGTGATGAATTTTGCATTAAAAAAGAACTCATTTAAATATCTTAATATAGTTACCAGGTACCTTTGAGTCTCTATAATTATTATATCTGAACCAATGTCCTTTTTTGAAGTGTCTGCCTCTGGTAGCAGATTATTTAGTCATTCTGTAATACAGAAGTCTTCTAGAATATGAAGCTTTTCCTTTTCTCCTTTCCCTATGAAAGAAATAATGAGGAGCCTGTTAAAAAGGACTCACAGCTCAAAAAGAAATGACAGAAGGAAAAATGCATCCACAGTGTGGCCTTAGGAATATTGTGTAGTGGTTTTCAGAGTCTCATCCTTTTCAGTCTTCCATTTTGAAATCATCTAATACCTTTTCAGTGTGGGCTTGAGAGTCGATGTAAAGAAACATAGCTCTGAATTAAACTGACAAATTAATACACCCAAGGTAGAGGAATTGACAAAGGGGGAAAAAAAATAAAAAATTGGAGTTTTTTTTCCTTCAGTTTGTTATAATAGAAATATGGTTGTCTCAGCATGATGAAGAATACCGGTTACAAAATATTAGCTTTTAGGTCTAGGTTAATGCAGAAGGGAAACCAGGATCATATACTACAGTAAGTGAGTCACTTCAGATTTTGCACATTGTATATTTGCATGCCTCCTGCTCAACTGTCTTCAATCACTATTTGAATAAAGTAGCAGGATTACTTTCTTGTGTCCTGCTATCTTGTGTCAGTCGGTGTAGAGATGGATTTAAATTGCATCAGTAAAGGAGGGTTTGCAAAATAGTGTTTCTCTGACATCCTGTCATTGATAGGTATCAACAAGCTGAAATTTCAGTTTATTTTCATAACTCAGAGAATGTATTTGGGATGATTAAATAGCAAAGGAGTGCTTAAGAAGCCATGTGACAAAATTACAGCACAACATACTCTTGATGGTACTTAAATGTTGAAATCAAGGATTTGATATCCTATATATCTTAAGAACTCTAACAAAAGGGCTTTATTTTATTTACTGCCACATTTCTTTGAAATGGATAAAGCTTTTTCAAAACATTTCCTTCTTAGTCTAATCAAGAATACAATTTCTCTGGAAACACTATTGGTCTAGGCTAGAAATTTGATCAGCTGATATTAAAATAAATACAGCGACTATTTGAAAATCTTGTTATAGCGGGTATTAAATCTAAGGTTGTAAAGTATCTGTAATAGGAGGCTCAATTATTCTAATTTTAGAAGTCAAGAAATAGTTCAAGAATAACTTAAGAACAACAGATGACAATGAGTAGAGTCTCAACAGTTATTAAATTAAAAATACTGTGGCCGTCCTGACTTGTGGTCAGCAGGAGCAGGGAGGTGATTGTCCCCTTGTACTCAGTTTTGGTGAGGCCATGCCTTGGGTATTGTGTTCAGTTTTGAGCACCGCAATACAAGAGAGATGTAGAGGTGCTGGAGTAGGTCCAGAGGAGGGCAACGAAGCTGCTGAAGGGCCTAGAAAATAAATCTTATGAGGAGCAACTGAGGCAGCTAGGGCTGTTTAGTTTGAAAAAGTGGAGGCTGAGGGGAGATCCCATTGCTGTCTACAGCTACCTGAAGGGACATTGTGGAGAGGATGAAGCTGGTCTCTTCTCACAGGTAATTGGGGACAGAAAAAAGGGGAATGGCCTCAAGCCAAGACTGGGTAGATTTAGATTGGATACTAGGAAAAAGTTTTTCGTGGAGAGAGTAGTCAGGCACAGTAATGAGCTGCCCAGGGAGGCGGTGCAGTCACCGACCATGGACATGTTTAAGGATCATTTGGGTATGGTGCTTAGAGATATGGTTTAAGGTGAATCTTGTTGAGTAGGATTATAAGTTGGACTTGGTGATCCTGAGGGTCTTTTCTGCCCTGATGTTTCTGTGATTCAGTGATTATTATTTGGCCTCACTAGAGTAAAGTCTGAACAAATAATTGCTAATAATGTTCCTAATAAGATGATTTGTTTTTCAAGCTTTTATTTCAAACAGTTTTTCTCACACAGTTTTCCTATCTTTTCCTAATCTATTTATATTTGTTAGTATTTCTTCTGGTGGTGGTGATTAATTCCATATGCTAAATATGTTGAGCAAAGAAATTATGTCTAAACCCTTTAATAAACAGCATTTCCTTGGTTTAAAACCCCTTATTCAACATTAATTTCAACAGCCTTCCTGTATTTCTTCCCTAGCCATTTTGTTATCCTGCCTGTAGTCCATCATGTACCTAGAACTGAATGTAACCCAGTTTTGATTCTTTTGTATAAATTCTTTAAATCTTAATAAGTAAATAAATAAATAAATAAAGCTGAATAAAGTACCCTGGGAATAGAAAGTCTAGATTTAAATGTAGGTATTCGGCATTTACACTATAGCAGTAGTATTGTAAGCAAAGTGGCAAGCAAGCAGACTGAATGAGTTAGCAGTCTCTTCACTGAGGACTATTCTTTCATTTTTATTTAGTGAATATGAAACCTTAATTGCCATTTCATCCCAAATGATGCTCCATCTTCCTTTCATCAGCAAGACAATTCAGGAAAGCTTGGTGTTGACCATTTGTCCATTCTGAAGGAAATGTCCACATTTCCCTTTGCTTGCTATAGGGTAGATCAGCTGATGCCATAAAATAAAGACAAATGGATCAATAAATAGACTAGTAATACAGTATACTATTCTTATATAATCTTCTTAAACCAAGAAGATTTTGAAGGACTTTCCTCTACTGGAAAGTGTCACAATGTTGAAATCATAGTCATAGAATGGTTTAGATTGGAAGGGACCTCAAAGATCACCTAGTTCCAAACCCTGTCATAGGCAGGGACCCTTCCCGCTAGAACATGTCCCTCCAGGCCTCATCCAACCTGACACTGAACACTTTCAGGGAGGGAGCATCCACAGCCTCCATGGGCAACCTGTTCCAGTGTCTCACCACTCTCACTGTGAAGAACTTCTTCCTAACATCCATTTTAAATCTCCCCTCTGCCGGTTTAAATCCATTACTCCTTATCCTGTCATTGTGAGACCTTGTAAACTGTTCCTCCGCAGCATTCTTGTAGGCCCCCTTCAGATACTAGAAGGCAAATACAAGTGTCTCACAAGCAAAATTCAGCAGGCAGCTTGCATCCCAAACTGCATATAAAAGCTTTATATGGCTTAAAAAATATATTGGGAATTTAGATGTGCACAGAAAGACTCTTCAAATTTTACAAGCATATTCTGAGAAAACATTTCTGAGACTTACATGATTAAACAGTATGATGACCTAGTGTCTGTTCTTCGAAGGAAAAGAGATAACTATGTGTTCCTCCTCTGCAGGACTTACTGGTTTCAAACTGCTTCACATAGAAGCAGGGCAAAAGGAAACAGAGGAAGATTTAATACCAATATAAATTTACGTAACAGCACTTAAAAAAATATCTCCACCTCAAACATCAGACTTTTTTTCTAACGATGACAGTTTAAACCATTTCTCTTCAACCCATCAAAGCACTCAAGTTATACAAGTCTGCATGTTTCCACGTCTATGATGCACTGATGAATGTAACAAGCGCTGGTCTAAAAAGAAGACACTGAGCTTTGTCAAGTAAAATTGCATATTATTGACAGCAGTAATGCACAGCCTCAAAGCCACCAGTTTCAGTAAAAATTAACCTGCAAAAAGGCCATACAGTCTTCAGGCATCAGCAATATCATAGAATCATAGAATGGTAAGGTTGGAAGGGACCTCAAGGATCATCTAGTTCCAAATCCCTGCCATAGGCAGGGACACCTCCCACTAGTACAGGTTACTCAAGGCCTCGTCCAACCTGGCCTTGAACACCTCCAGGNCAGAGTAAAGAGGCAATCACCTCCCTTGCCCTGCTGCCCACACTGCTCTTGATGCAGCCCAGAACTCGGTTGCTGTCTGGGCTGCATGTGCACACTGCAGGTTCATGTTGAGCTTTTCATCAACCCAGACTCCAAGGTCCTTTTCCTCAGGGCTGCTCTCCAGCCATTCACCACCCAGCCTGTATTTGTGCTTGGGATTGTTCCTACCCAGGTTCAGGACCTTTCACTTGGCCTTGTTGAATGTCATGATGTTGGCCTGGGCCCACCTCTCCGGCCTGTCCAGGTCCCTCTGGATGGCATCCCTACCCTCTAGCATGTCGACTGTGCCACACAACTTGGTGTCATATACCAAACCTCACAGAACATCTGGATTATAAAAGGAATTTGAGGACCAGGGATGTTTATTGAAATTTTCTGTTTTTTAGTTTTATTTTGCTGTGCTATTTTTTCCTAACTAATATAAATGAAAAGATCATGTAGAACTAACACTGTGGAAAAATGAGAATGATAACATTAAAACTTGTAGTGTAAGGCCAATAGAACTTCCTATAAGCCTTTGCTTAGTTTTTAAGATGTGTAATGGAGATAAATGAAGTTTTATTAAATCTCTCTGTCAAAATCAAGAAATTTATAATAATGTTAGTTGTTTTATTATTTTCTTCTGCTAATATGACTACCAGTAGGAGAAAGGATATAAAGATAAACAACACTGAAACAGATGTTAAGATGCATTTTTTCATATAGGCAATTATTAAAATGTAGAGCAAACCTCACTGGCAAAATTGTTGAAGGGAAAACCATAAGATCATTAAAGACATTACTATATACCATAATGGAAATTATATACTGAAAAAATAAAATTACTTTTAATGTCAGTCAGCTTCACTGATTTTCTCAGTATTTTTTTTTCTTTCTAAATTATGTTTTTTTATTTAAGCTTGAAGACACATGCTTTTTTAAAACTGTGAATGGAAAAACCCAGAATGAGATCAAGAGCCATAAAAAGAGAGGACATATGTGGTATAAAGGATGTACCTGTATCTCTTTCAGATACTACAGGTGCATCATATACATAGTGCTGAAATAAAAGCTGATGTCATCTCCAGAGTTATGATAATATTATTTTAACCTAGTACCTCATCATCCCATTTCAACCATCAATGTTAACACAACCAGTTGTCACTCTTTGCCTCCTTGTCTCTGATTATGAATTTACTGCCACCTGGTTATTAACCACTTCAGAATAATTGCTGATTCTCACCAGCCATCAGACACTGGTGCAGAGCTGTAAACTCTGCAGTAAAGATCATAAGGGCCGTGGCTGTATCTGCTGCATTAAAAAAGCATGCAGTTACAAACACTGAAGAGTAGAAATGTCTCCCAAACACTTTTTTTCCTGCAGAAAATCTCACATATAGTAACAGGACAAACCTCAACACTTAACTAATGTGCACCATGAGTGTGAGAACACATCTAATGAATTGATTCCTTTAACTAGGCTGGTACATGTTAAATCAAGAAATATTTGCAATCAGTATTTGAAAATATTTGGGTAAGTAGTATAGCTAGAGACAACACATTCTATGCAGGGCATTCAGATTCCCAGCAGAAATGAAAAGACTGATTTTTGAGATTTAAAAAAAAAAAACACCACATCAACAACAAAAATTAAAAATCAATTAGTTTTTGTACTGTGTTGGAGTCCATAATGTCATCCAACCTACAAATTCCACAAAATTAATAAAATATACTACAAGCACTGAAATTAACTTAAAACATGAAAGTAAATAGATCTGATAATACCTTAAACAAAATCTAGTCCATAAAGTAGACATTTTTACAAGGAAATCTCTACCTTTACTGGGACTTTGTTGCTATTGATGTTATGAAGTGGTTACATAAATGCCCAGAAGGAAACTTTGGAGACTTTATGGAGATAGCAAGAAGGAAAGTGAAAACCATCAGAAAGAAAAGACCAATTAAAACTCTATTTAATTATCTTTTGTACCATTAAATACATCTTGAAAGCTTGTTTCCACACTGTGAAAGCCAAGGACTGCACAAAGCAGGCAGTCATGCCTGGGTATCAGCTGAAGTCACAATCTTTCTGACTAGAGAGCGCTCAAACTCAGAACAGTCTTTGATCATAGGATGTATCCCTGCTAGGAGCAAAACAGCATGAAGTCCTTTTCCATTTCCCTATAAATACAAACCATGCTGTTGGTCACACTGACAAGTTGACAAACACATCTTCTGTGCAGATCAAGTTTAAATTATATGTAATCAATTGCCACTTGACTAAATCCCTTAGCTCATTAACCATAATAGGAATCCGTTCCACTGAGAATGTGAATGGACTCATATTTGTTGCTCTGCGACAAGGCTTCCTAATGATTCTGCCATTAAACTGAAACTAAACTTTGTGAATAAGATTCTTCACTTCAGAGAAGCATGCTGCTGATTCAAGAAGGTTGACCTGACAATCCAATAGATGTTTGTCAACTTTAATGAAAAGCTGTACTGATTCAAAAATATCACCAAAACCTTTCAAAAGCAGGATATAGCTCCCTGCTAAGATTTCCTGTGCTGTGTTTCAGGATAATGGAGAAAATGACAAAAGTTGCATACCTTGAGAAAAATCTACTTTAATCAAGGTTGGATGTGGACCTGACTGGAATAGTGTTGACACTGGACAAAAGCTCAAGATCTTTTTTAACCGCAGAAAGACAGGCAGGGTAGGGGTAATTGGTATAGTCAATATTGAAACTTTTCCTTCATTGACACAACAGATACTATGTAGATGCAGATTTCACTTCTTGTTTGTGCAATGGCGCAGGCCATAGGACAGGGTAAACATTTAAGTCAAAGTAGCAGAACTATACTCAGTCACACATCATCAGCTGGGTAGAAAGTAGAGCTGTAAAGTCTGGAAAAAATGTGCAGTTATAGAATTCAAAATCCTTTGCCATTGAGCCAGCTGCAAAAATTTGGGAGATGGGTGCTTCCTGAGCAGCAACTACCAAGCCCTTTTTCCTGTCAGAAACTCATCTGAAATCTAGGTTTCATTTGTTCTTCCTTCACAGGTATTTTATAAACATTTTCAGGAAGCTATTCAGAAGCCAAAAGAACTGAAACAAACTTTAGGGGTAACTATCCTGGGTTTCCTGTATGGCTATGTCTGTCTGCATGCCTTTCTTCTATAATATTCAATGATTCTTTTCTTTAAGCAAATCTGGCAGAAATGCAGAATAAATGCTGTGTTCTACAGCTTGACAATAAACTATTTACTACTATTAAATGCTAAAAGGTCAATCACTGAGCTTTCTGTAAGGTCCTACACCTGGGTACGCACAATCCCAAGCACAAATACAGACTGGGTGGTGAATGGCTGGAGAGCAGCCCTGAGGACCTTGGAGTCTTGGTTGATGAAAAGCTCAACATGAGCCTGCAGTGTGCACATGCAGCCCAGACAGCAACCAAGTCCTAGGCTGCATCAAGAGCACCATGGCCAGCAGGGCAAGGGAGGGGATTCTGCCACTTTACTCTGCTCTCATCAGACCCCACCTGGGGTACTGTGTCCAGTTCTGGAGCCCTCAGCACAGGAAGGACATGGAAGTGTTGGAGCGGGTCCAGAGAAGGGCCACAAAGATGATCAGAGGGCTGGAGAAGCTCTCCTGTGAGGACAGACTGAGAGAGTTGGGGCTCTTCAGCCTGGAGAAGAGGAGGCTTCGAGGCTTATAGTAACCTTCCAGTATCTGAAGGGAGCCTACAGGAAGGCTGAGGAGGGATTATTTACAAGGTCTTGCAATGACAGGACAAGGGGCAATGGGTTTAAACTGACAGAGGGGAGGTTTAGACTGGATGTTAGGAGGAAGTTCTTTCCAGTGAGGGTGGTGAGGCACAGGTTGCCCAGGGAGGTCATGGCTGCTCCCTCCCTGGAGGTGTTCAAGGCCAGGTTGGACGAGGCCTTGAGTAACCTGTATAAGTGAGAGGTGTCCCTGGCTATGGCGGGGGGTTGGAACTAGATGATCCTTGAGGTCCCTTCCAACCTTACCATTCTATGATTCTATGATTCTATGAAACACTCTACATAAATACAAATATAATAATTAGATAATAAAATCTTAACATTCCTAAAGTACTGGTCTTGATTCATAATGAAAATTAATTTAAATGATCAAACAAACTTTAACTCTTTGAACAGTGTTCATCTTTTTTGGCACAAGTGATTAATCAAAAATTCCTTGGAGAAACAGCAAAGAGAAAGCAAAAATAGAAGTTTTTGTTACTAGTTTCATAAAGTCCAAATGAAGGTCAGATGTTATGCTAACAAGAGCATTAAAATTTCAAGTAGAAAATATTAATTAATCTCTTTAGATCTGTGACTTTTGTGATTCTAGTAAACCTTTTTCTTTCTGAAAAAAAAAAAAAATTGCTTATTCAATGACTAGTTCTAGCAGAGGCTTCCCAGGTGAATTTGTAGAGAAGTTTTATCCAAAGCATAAATTCATCTTACCATGCAGACAGTTCCATTGCAGCTCATTAGATGAAATAAATGCAAGTAATACATAACTTACCTGTAACGTATGGGCAAAATTTACTTTTGCTCCCAAAAGGTCATATAATAGAAATTGACATTTTATATTTTCACTTTTTGTTTTCTGTATCGATAAATGTATAGACTGAGAAGTACTCTAGATTCTAGCAGTCTTTGAAGGATGGAGGATGGGTTTTCCTCTTTGTATTTCCTGTTTAATATTAAAGAGCATGACTGATATTTAGTATTAAATACAATTGTTGTTCTTATATTATTTATTGACCATAAGAAATATTAATTAACTGAGTTACTTGCAATGTATGGATTTATGAATTTGTACTACCTATATTTAGTAGAATGGGAAGACATTGCTTAAGAAAACATTTTCATGAATGAACAATATTTCTATTCATTCCAACACCAAAGTGGACACAGTTTGCTTTAGTTAAACATATTTCACACATGGAATTTTTTAGATTTATTTGTATTGTCAGGAAAAAACATGTCAGTGACATGCATCTACATTCCACCTCCTCTATGTTTACCAGGGGAACATCAGCCATTTCCTTTTGTCTGTGCTCCATCTGATCACATGCTTGTTGCATTCCAGGATGAATAGTAAGCTAGTTTTGAGGAGGGAAGAGAGTATTCTTATTTAGGGTACACAGGAAACAGAGATTCTACATATGAGAATGGCCTCACATTTTGAAGTCCCAGATCAGGATTCTCATCTTTTAATTGAGGAATCTCATGCCAGTGTTGCCCCTTGAGGGGTATGTCACCTGGCTTCTCTGTGCTGTTTTGGATTTTGGTCTTATGTACATCCAATTTCACATATTCAAGCTCTTTTTAGATGTCTTAGATGCCCTAGAGAATGTCAAATGGCACTGGATGTGTAAATAACGAAACCACAACCCAATTCTTTTAACGCTGATTCTCTACCTACTTTGTAACAAAAATCGAGCGAGCACTGCTGTGAGCAGGACTGACTAAAACAGTTCCTGAGAGAACGACTGTACGTATATTTCTTACAGATTCCCTCTACTGACATTAAAAGGTGTTATTGACAATAGGTGGTTTAATTTACTCATCAACAAAGAAGCTAATTCAGAGGGTCAAAAAAATCCCCAAAAGTACTCAGGCACAAGTTCATTGGAAACATATTGTACTTCTAATATGTACTTCTAATATGTACTTCTAATATTCACAGAGCTACAAATATTTTAACACAAGACAAACTTTATTCAAAAGATGAAGCATCCTCATCACTATGAGGAGATCTTAGCAAAATTACAGTGACACATTTTGTGTTATAAGCATAGGTTAAATGGCATGTTACTCACAAATTGTTTTAGCTTATTTCAGAATAAATATCTGACATTGGTACACCTTAGATGTAATGCAATTAGGCTGAGAAATTTTTCACTCATTTCTGCCTTAAACATACATGATACATGCATCTTAACAGCTCTTCAACATTTATTGCCAAGTATTACATAATTGATTCAATCTGTACCATTTTAGTTTCAGCTTCTTACAGTGGGTGATCAATCAAGTCAGTGATAAATGCATAACTCTGTTTATCTCGATTTATTCCTTTACTGCTTTGTTTTAATTGAGCATATGAGTGGTTTGTTTTGAATTGGAAAAGTGCAACCCGGCAATGTAAACTTTAAGTGTCCCATCTATGTATGTTTACAAAGTGAGTAAATTAGAAAAAAACCCTCTTCCCCATTCTTTATCTTCTCTAAAGTACCACTGTGAAGTCTCAAAATAATTTATAGGCTATACTTGGAATATTATCCCTCCAGACATTCTTACCTAAATTTTTTTCATCTATTTTTCCATATACATTTAGAAAATGCTTTAGGGATGATCTAGAAATATTACAAAGCAACCATAAGCTCATCAGTATTAAAACTGCATTTCCTTTTGGATTCTCAGCCACTGAGTTTGTGCTAAGTATTGTGGTTTTGCTAACGAGGGTGGAGAGAGACTATAGGGAGAAGTCACTTTGAGCTTTCCTTACGGCAAATGGAACCAATGTGCCATCTGTCCCTAAACTGGACCTGCTGGTAATCGAGGTCAAGCCCAACTATGGCTGTAGTAGTGTCTATGTGATAACATATTCTGTGCAACTGCAGACATTAAAAGAAGTGACAGTGTGTGAGAAACAACCCTGCAGACATCAAAAGTAGTGAAGGAGGAGGAGGGGGTGTTCCAGGCACTGGACTAGGAATACCCTTGTAGATTGTGGTGAAGACCACAATGAAACAGACAACTGTCCTTCATCTGATGGACATTAATGATGGAGCATTTCTAACTGCAGCCCATGCCAGAGCAGGGGACTGTGACCAAAGAAGGCTGTGACTCACTGGTAAACTTGTGACCTCACAACAGACCCATGCTGAAGTAGTTTGTGAAGAACCGCAGCTCACTGGAGAAGTTTGCAGAGAACCGTCTCCCATGGGAGGAGCCCAATGCTGGAGCAGATGACGAGTATGAGGGTCCTCCTACCAAGGATGAAGGAGTGGCAGAGATGTGTGATGAACTGACTGTGATTCTCATTTCCCATCTCCCTGTGCCACTTGAAGGAATGACATAGAGAATGTGGAAGAAAAAACTGAACTCAGGAATGAAGGAGTGTGGGGGAGATGTTTCTTACATTTGTTTTTATTTCTCATACTGTACTCTGATTTAATTGGTAATAAATTTAACTAATTTCCTCAAGTCAAGCCTTTTTATGGTTACAACAGTAACTGATAGGTGATCAGTTACTCTTGTAACTCCCCTGATAGGGGAGGGATTATTTACAAGGTCTTGCAATGACAGGACAAGGGGCAATGGGTTTAAACTGGTAGAGGGGAGATTTAGACTGGATGTTAGGAGGAAGTTCTTTCCAGTGAGGGTGGTGAGGCACTGGAACAGGTTGCCCAGGGAGGTTGTGGATGCTCCCTCTCTGGAGGTGTTCAAGACCAGGTTGGACGAGGCCTTGAGTGAGCTGTCCTAGTGGGAGGTGTCCCTGCCTATGGCAGGGGGTTGGAACTAGATGATCCTTGAGGTCCCTTCCAACCTTACCATTCTATGATTCTATGATCTCTTCCTGTCTTTATGAGTCTTAAGTCTTTGTTATATTTTATTTCCCCTGTCCAGCTGAGAAGAGGAGCGATACTACTTAGAAAATGTATTCCATGTTAAGGATGACATCTTGGTTCCTCAGAAACAGTGATGGTTGATTTGAGAGTTTCTTGATTATTCTCCATCATAACTAAACTATTTTGGTAAGTGCTTTCCTCTGTAAGCAATATATCAATTCAAAGCAATTATGTAGTCAAAGGACCGGAAGACAAAATATGCCTAGGTCAGACCCTCAACTTTCCTGGGTAGCCTCAAATCTGCCTTTGTATGTACTTCTGAACATTTACAGATATTCTAAAGTAAATATGTATTGTATCTGGAGATGTTATCACAATATTAAAACAGGACTAGCTTTAATATGGCAGCCTTGGCCAAGCCGAAATCACAGCAGAGAGTCTCTGTCTGGTCTGTAATTGACTTTACTGTACCATAGCAGGGCCAAGAATGATCCCAAATGATCAAATATATCTATCATTATGTCTCCCAAAAACTGTTCGACAGATTTAAAGCACACAGTCATAGTAATGAAAGGCATTAGCTGGGAGACGGTCAAAATGTGTCAGTGAAAGATGGCAGAAGTGATACTGGTTTGAGTGGCAAACTCCCTTGAATACATCATCTCATTGTTATTAATTATAAATTAATGAGGTCTGCAGCATATATTGGCATATGGCATACATCATCGTCACTTGCAGAACACATTTACCCAGAACTATGTCCCTAGCAATCTCCAACAGCAGATTTTCCTGTGGGACAAAATGAAGTTGTAGCACATGGAATATCCTTGAGAACATTTTACTCAGTTCCATAACATGATTCCAATGTGAGGATTCTCTAATAATCTTTATGCTAGTGCAGGGTTATTCTACTCTTGATACCGATAGTGGTAGTTATAGAAGAGAGTCTCCCGGTGAGGAGTTATTTTCTCCTGAGAAAAAAAGCCACACTTGTAAAAAAGAAACAGTAAACATTTTTTACAGTCCTGTTTATATGCAAGGTGAAACATTTAATGTGTAGCCCAGTACATCTAAGGAGCAGGCATATTTATTGCAATATTTACAATTTTATCTTATCCTGAATTTTAAGTTCCAACTTTTTTTGAGATGCAATCCTTGTTGTTCCATATTTATTATTCACATCTTATATCAGTTTCTTCTTCGATTCATCATTGCACTTTATATGACAGGAAAAATACTCTTCTATATACTAAGAACTAGCAGGCCCTCCACTTGAATCCTGTTCAGAGTTTTGGAAGATATATTAAAGTAAGAATAAGATCAGCATAAATGGGGCAAACCTACCAACCATCATTTTATCAAGGTCATAGCTGATGTACAAGATTCTCCTTTTATCCTGTGTTTCTGTTATTCTGGGGTATTCCTGAATGCAAGTATTTCACAGTACTAGAAAAACATGCACACACCATGTCTGAGTACTTTTTGTAGTAAGAGCATAAGGATAGTCATGGACAAGATATGGCATCCTGAATATCAAGACCATTGAAAGCATGGGAAATTTTAAAAAATCAGTAATTTTGTACATTTCCTGTGGTTTTTACAATTCCTACAACAGAAAGCACTACACAGAAGTTAATTACTACCTAGGACTAGCAACACCCATGTGCGGCTATTAAGTGATGATCAGCGTTAAACAAAGTTTTAGATATTGCAGTGTTTTGTTAATGTCTGAAAAACGAGATTTAACAAAGTAAAGAGTTACTGGTTTTGATATTCCACTAAAAGGATGGTATTGGGGCCTGTGGAAAGCTACTGCATTTATATAAAGGAAAAGAATGACTACTTTAGGGTATCAGGGTTTTTTTGAGACATTCACATTCCCTTGCTTTTATGTGCACATTAATAAATAAACACACACATGCACACAAAAAGACAGAGCTGAGATTCACCCCTGAAAAATAACACATTCCTTCTGGATCTTGCACATTCCTGAACAATGCTCAGACTTTGAAACAACTCTGAAAAAATAAAACATGTCCATTTCCACAGGACTCATAGAATCATAGAATGGTAAGGTTGGAAGGGACCTCAAGGATCATCTAGTTCCAAGCCCCTGCCATAGGCAGGGACACCTCCCACTTATACAGGTTACTCAAGGCCTCGTCCAACCTGGCCTTGAACACCTCCAGGGGGGGAGCAGCCACAACCTCCCTGGGCAACCTGTGCCAGTGCCTCACCACCCTCACTGGAAAGAACTTCCTCCTAACATCCAGTCTAAATCTCCCCTCTGCCAGTTTAAACCCATTGCCCCTTGTCCTGTCATTGCAAGGCCTTGTAAATAGTCCCTCCCCAGCCTTCCTGTAGGCCCCCTTCAGATACTGGAAGGCTACTGTAAGGTCTCCTCAAAACCTTCATACCACATGAGAATGCATATATATGATACTTGGCATGTGTATATGAATGTATATATACAGGAACATTTTTTCTTAAATAAGAAACAGGAAAAATATAAAATCATAACATGATGTTTGCTGAAACAAGCAATTCTGTTGATTTGAGTCTGCTATTTAATTGCTGGAGATTTTAATCATCGAATTGTTTTTCCTACTGAGAAAAAGCAAGAACACATAAAATTTTCCTTTCTCTTACAGACAAACTGTTTACTGTTCCCCTCCCAAGGATAGCTGTTTTGTTTGGTTTGTGTCCGTTCACAAGAGAGATGGGAAATGAAGATGATGCCCATCTCCCTTTATACCAGTTTACAGCTTCATTGTTTAAGTTCAATGAATATTGATATTCCGCTCTTTTAAGGTTCGTTGTAAATAAGACATTCTCTTGTCAAATATGTTTTATTTTTAATTCCAGGTGAGCAGAATTTATTGAAAGACTCAGTTACTTGAGTAAGTAAACTTAAATAGACTAAAGCATTTTTCCATTTACCCTCTGGGTCTTTGGAGTCTGCCTGACCTAAAGAATCATGAAATGGTGTACTGGTTTGAGGCTAATTAGAATATTTTAATAGAGAAAATTACA
>VWZE01014111.1:124072-148071 GCA_013396675.1 Eubucco bourcierii
GGGAGGTGTCCCTGCCTATGGCAGGGGGTTGGAACTAGATGATCCTTGAGGTCCCTTCCAACCTTACCATTCTATGATTCTATGAATTGCCACAAGTCTTTTTATAAATTTCCTGAAAGCTAATTGAATAAGTATATGTACCACTGTTAATGCCACAGGAACACAAATAACCTTAATGAAATGTAATACCTTTTTTGCATTCTCTGAGAAGAAAAGTAACTAGTGTGTTGCTGGGCCCTCCTCATCTCCAAATCATATAGGAAGGTAAGAAAGAAAACGGAAAGATCAAAGAAGGCAGAACATATAATGTGACATCACAGGTCAGATTGTGCAGTATGACTTGGGCAGAGACATCAGGCAGAGCCAAAGCAGAATAGCTTTCTCATAGGAGAACCTTGAAGGACAAGTGAAATTCCAGCATAGAGTACTGTGTGGGCATGGATGCAGCAGTCTGGAGACAGTCAGTATAACTGTTACATGAATGTGGAGGGACTGTCTAATTGTGAATCTCCTTATGAGGAGGAACCTTCCAAGAAGCTTAGTATTGTTCTCTAGTCATGACTAGAGTTAACATCTAAATTTGACATTATGTTTCTTTTATAAGTACTTCATTTCCATTGCTTGGCATTTACAAAGACTTAGCTTGAAAACTGTTTCTCTCCAAAGCTCTTTAGGTCTCCTAGCTGTGTCCTGTTCTTTTCTCACACACTGAAAAAGTACACCTTAATACCCTGTATGCTATCAAAAATCTGTGTTTTTCAGTGTAATACCTTGACTCCTGGTTATCCCTCAGTTGACAGTTTATACAAACATTGACTGCCTACAGGGCCACTGAAATTTGTATTCTCATCTTCTAGGGTCACCTGCCACACCACTCTGCCAGCACATCCAACATATATTTGTCTTAAGTCAACTCTTGTCAAGAGTAAAAAATGTTGTCTTTTATTTATGTCTTTACGAGTTTAGTTTGGCAGTGTATCAATGTCTGTATATAAATAACTGTCTCATTCTTATTTACTTCCTACAAAAGCAACCCATTTGGAATTATTCTATTCATGTGTTGGCAATGCCTATACTAGTAAATTAACTAGTGCATGGGAACACCCAGAAGCTGGAACACACGAATCTGTATTGTTAAATTAACAGAACAGTCCCTCACATGTTGTTCATCTGTACCAAGTTGTACTTTCCTTAGCAATTCCCAGACATGATTTGGGAGTTAATATGTGCCAAGTATCTTCCCCAGTAGCAGAGTACATGAGTTTAATAGAGCAAAAACATACCATTCCTTATATGCTGGCTTTATTTTTGTCTACAGATACAACATATGATTCTCTTTTCTTTTTTTTTTTTTTTTTTTTTCCAGAAAGCTTCTCTGTGTTCCCATGTGAGATAATTCAACCTTTCAGTTCTGTTATTAGTTTTGAAAGCAGTAGCTTGGGCACACTTTCTTCTTGGGTCTTTTTTCACTCTTTCTTGAGGAAAAGTGTCAACCAGTTTTCTTATGCTTCGACCATCACACCTGTAGGCTCATTAATCTGTTCATGTTTGACAATATTTAACAGTTATTTCAACAGATAAGTTGACACACTTATTTATCTGATCTTAAACCAAGGTATAATGAATGCATGAAAATGTGCATTTATGGACTCGATGAAGCTGCTAATAAAAAACAGAATACCTGAGCTGTAAACAGGCACTACTTTAATTTTTGTAATGTCAATAACTGGTAAATTTTTAATTATAAGTTAATGGCATAATTGTGCAGTTGATGAGAAACAATTAATTATTGTCTTCCCCACCATTCTTCCCATTTCTCCCTCTTTCTAGAAACTTAGGTTATTGTCTCCCCTGGAATAGCTTTCTGTTTTATAGCTCAGAATTGCATCCTTCTATCATTCTAGTCAAAAGTAGAATATAAAAGCTTGTATATTTTCAAGTAAAAAATAAAAGCTTGTAAATTTTCTTTGGCATTCAAGTCAATGGAAATTATGTAATAGCTTAAGATGTGTATAAAGAGAAATGTGTTCTTCTAAACTTCACCATAAACAAACTGGCTTTGTAAACTGCATAAAGGGAAAAAGTTGGCCTCTGAAATACCTTTCAAAGTCTGTATGCTCCATTGAGCTGCAGGTCATTTGGTGCCTGATTTGTCTGGGCTTGATTTGGTGTTTTTTGGTGTTTTGGGGGCTTTTGGTTGGTTGGTTTGAGTTTTGGTTTGTTTGGTTGTTTTTTTTTTTTTGGGGGGGGGTAGGAGGGTTGTTTGATTTTGTTTCTAAGAGTTTTGTCTGTTTGTTTGTTTTTCGTTCTTTACTATTATTTTGTCTTCTTAAATTTCACGACCCTGATACTTAGTAGATGTTGGCTGTATTGGATTGATTGCCTCTTAGTACTGTAGGTGGTATTAGTTGTAGAGAAAACAGCTGTAGTTAAAACACTTTTAATGAAGTCAATGACTACATAGTTAACTGAAAAAGTTTGGACAGTCAATCCACAGAGCTGATTAGTGTCTGATGTGCCTGAATGGATGTGCAAATAGCCTGAACACGGCTTTTTCCTGCTAATCATCAACAATCTTCTTTTGCCATCTTTGTTTAATAGAAATTTTTTTTCTATTTTAAATATTATCTATTATGAAAGAAAAACATAACTACATTAAAAACAAACAAACAAACGAAACCAGCAACAACAAAAAAGCCAACAATACTTTGAAATTAGCCATACTGGAAACCCTATGGAAAAAAATTGTTAAAAGAAAATTTATGGTTCCACAGAAAACAAGAATTTCCACTTTTATCATGATGAGGTAAAGAATGCTTTCGTAGTTGTCTCCACCATGTCCCACCAAGTAGGTGAATCTGGGCTCAGGAATTGCTCTCTGATTTTTATTTCAGCAATAAAACAGAATTAACAGAAGAGTACTCCTGATTTGAAAACTTGTTGTAAAAATCCTATTTTTATAAATTGGATTTCTATCTCCATTTGCTTGGGTATTTTTTGGCACAGCTCATTCTGATTCCTAAGCAACTGAATGCAGATGTCTGTCTAACACAACAACATTTTCCCAGATTGAAACTAATGATTATGGTGGTCCTCAGTGCATTCTACCTCGCATTTGTTAACAGAGCTGTTACAAATACTGATACAAACAACATGATGAAAGGACAATGCTAATCTGGTGACCCAATTTGTCTGTGACTGATGAGCTGATTGTGTTTGCATTGATGATATCAGGTAAAATATCCTTTGCAAGTCTTTAAAGGAATAGTTCATGGAGGAAGGTAGGATTTTTGAAGGTAGGATATGTTAATCAAACCAATGAATATTACAGTAATTGGCCATGTCTTTGAATTGACAGAATTGTTCTCTCTGATTGAAGGGAGGCAGTTGTATTCAAAAGAGGCAGACTCTTTAGAAATGCTTATATTCTACTTCTGTTTTTTATTGCATTCTTTCTGAATAAAACCAGACATTCAGATTGCAGAAACAGCCAAAATAATTCTACAAATTTGCACTGATTGATCACTGAAAAAGTCTGGCTCATCTGTTGTTGAATGTAAGAAAAGGGGATGAAAAACAAAGTGATGAGTAGTGAGTTTACAATTAACTGTACTGCAGTCCAGACAATTTAATTAGGGAATATCAAAAGAATTAGAGTCAGATAAAGAACATTATACCAACAACACTGAAAAGATAAAAAAGAAGCCATTTTTTCATTAAAATATTTTCATTAGAAAATAAAACTCTACTATTTCAACACTCATTTTAAAATAAAATAATAAGCCTCTTTTATGGGACTCTGAGCTAACCTGAATCACATATTCCATCTAAAAACCCAGCTCTGGTGAAGAAATCTGCATTTCTTTTACCAATGTGCTTTATTCCAGAGATACATCTTATTCACCCTGGCAACATTTGCTTTGCTAAACGTGGTTGTGTGGCTGTGTGTGGTATGAAATGTCAAACCACAACACTGTTGTGTTGCCCCAGAGAACTGCATAATCTAATTAGAAGCAATTCTATAATTGCTTTTCAATAACTCTGACGTTTTCCAACCGCCTTTCACAAAAGCTTGCAAAGCAACCTCACTTTCAACAGATTTTTCACAGTTAACAC
Organism: Eubucco bourcierii; assembly: GCA_013396675.1. NCBI lineage: Eukaryota > Metazoa > Chordata > Aves > Piciformes > Ramphastidae > Eubucco > Eubucco bourcierii. The sequence continues at coordinate 128,189 of VWZE01014111.1, forward strand.
ACCATTTCACAGCGTGCTTGTTGTCAACCATCAGAATAAATCCAAGTGTGGAGCTGCTAACCCGTAGAAGAAAGTTACAATGCCCTAAAAGGCTGATAGTGGTGGATGAATGTAGGTTTCCCACATACCTTATATAATGTCAAAATTGAGAAAGAGTCATTCCTATAGCATGGATTTTACAGTCTTATCTGCAGGTGTGTGGCTGAAGTGTAAATTTATTCCCTGACCTCCATGTATTGTTGGTTCCCCTACTAGTCTTATGCTTTCTTCATTACAAACATTACTGTGCAATAGGCTATAATTTCCCAATCTGCTCTGTGTGAGTCACTATGAGGCCTCACTGATCCAGACTCCTACTGTTCTTCTGTGATTTACATTTAAAAGGAGTAAGTTTTGTTTTAAGTTCATTCAAGTGCAAGGTCCAAATCTGTCCATGTATGAAAAAATCAAATCCACTGAATTTACATCAGTTAAGATGTCAAGAATTTTGCACAAAAGTTCTCTAAACCAAATTAATCCATTCCGTTACTTTAATATGGGTAATTCATAAGTGACACAATTTTGGATGTGTTTCCAGCTGTTATTTTCATGCACATTTGCATAGCTTTCACTTTTTCCTTGAGTGTAAATGTTGGTTTAAGTTTGTGGGAAAGTAATTTAGAGCTGAGAGTGAATTTGTGCCCCAAAGTTATTTTCATACACAGTTCATTTAATTGAGTTTAATATTCTGATATAACCTATTTCAGGTGCCCCTAGCTATTTTACTCATTTACAAACTTCTCAAGAACGAAGTAGCAGAACATAGCAAAGATGACAGCATTTGCTTGTATTTCTCTACGCTGCTTACATGGTGTCATTTGCTTAGATTGCAGGAAACAAAGCATCTCATTACTTTTCCCTCAATGTTTATGTCTTTCATCTTATTTCCTTTATGGTGTTCTCTTCTATATCTTCCAAAATGTGTAGGTTAGCTCTTAAAATAACCTTAACTGCTAGGATGGAACTGTAGGGGAAACAGGATTTTGAGGAGAGACAGGGACCTGCTGGAAAGAATCCAGTGGAGAGCCTCAGGGATGACTGAGGCACTTGAGCATCTGCCCGACAAAGTGACTGAGAAACCTGAGGCTGTTTAGTTTGGAGAAGAGAAAACTGAAAGGAGATTTGATCAATGTATACAAATATCTGAGGGGTGGGTGTCAACAAGATCGGACACATTTCTTTTCACTGATCAGCAGCAATAAGACAAGAAGCAATGGGTACAAATTGGAACATTGAAGGTTCTAGCTCAATGTGAGGAGGAACTTCATCACAGTGAAGGTGACAGCACTGGAACAGGCTGCCCAGAGAGGTTATGGAGCTTCCTCTGCAGACTTTCAAAACTTGCCTGTATGCATTCCTGTGCCAGCTACCCTGGATGATCCTGCCTTGTAGGGTGTGATGGTTTGGGAGTTACCTGTCCCCCCACGCTTTGTAAAATGACCCAAACTAGAACTCAGCCGGCTGGAAGTTAAGAACTGAAGCTCTATTTACAGCTTTGCACAATATACAAGCAGATATATACACTATAGACAGGAATAGTTACAGAAATAGACAAGTTAAAGGTAATACAGCAACACAACACCCCTCCCAGAAATCAGAGACCCCAGGAGGGTCTCCCAACCACCCTTCCACCTTCTCCCCACCCCTATGCCTTACCCCAAGGTTTGCCTTACGTGCAAGGTGAATTAGGAGGATCGGCCAGGGGAGTTAGAAGAAAAGTGGTTAGTAAAGATTAATTGGCAAAGAGGAGCTAGAAGCTAGACTGTGTGAGCCACTGTTCTCCCAGAGAGAGAGAGACTGCAAAATGCCTTATCTATGTTTTGGTTTCTTTTCCCAAATCAATCTCAGCAAGCCTATGAGTAAAATAGACATCACCATGCTTTCCTTTTACAGCCTATAGTGTAATTTTCTCTATTAAAATATTCCAATTAGCTTCAAACCAGCACAGAGGGAGGTTGGACTTGATGATGTCTGGAGGTCCCTTCCAGTCTCTAAAGTTCTGTGATTCTGTGAAAATAATTTACAAAGGAATTAATGCAGATCCATTTCTCCCCATCAATTCCTATCTTTATCCAAAATCACTTTAATGATTCTGTTACTCTTCTTTCCTTTCTGTCATCTTCTACAAGTTACAAAAACAACTTCTCAGGAACTTTCACCATAATTATTTCATTATGGTTGTCTTTAATATGCAGCATATCCAGTATTCATGACTTTTTCCAGTTTCAACATTTTATTTTTCAATGTATTTTACTCATTTCACCATGTATTTTAAACACACTTTACTTAAACACTCAGAATGTACTTTCGCTTGATAACTTCTCTCAAGATTATCTACTGAAAAAAATGAGGCCTTGGATAGTTGGATATTTGCATCTCTGTGTTTAGTTGATGCTGGAATGTTTCCACATCTTTTCTAAAGAACTTTTTTTGGTAGTATCTCAGAAGTTAACAGATGTATTTCTTTAAAAAGAAATGTAACGAGATAATAAATCTGTTAGAGTTAATTAAAAAATACTAAAATAATTCTGGGAGATACTTATATGCTTTGAAGAGAACTCAATGCTAATATTATTACTTTGTCTTCATTTACCTGTTTTGCCCTTTGTCAAACCTTTTGAGTTTTTAATTTCAAAGTTTGCTTCTTTCCCCTCACACTGTGTGCTGGTTTGAGGCTAATTGGAATATTTTAATAGAGAAAATTACACTATAGGCTGTGAAAGGAAAACATCATGATGTCTACTTCACTCATAGGCTTGCTGAGATTGTTTAGGAAAAATAACTCAAAACATTAGACAAGGCAGTCTCAGTCTGTCTCTCTCTGCAGGCACAGCATCTTGGGTGGTTTATCTTCTGGTTCCTCTTTGCCGATTAATCTTCACTAACCACTTTTCTTCTAACTCCCCTGGCCGATCCTCCTAATTCACCTTGCGTGTAAGGCAAACCTTGGGGTAAGGTACAGGGGTGGGGAGAAGGTGGAAGGGTGGTTGGGAGCCTCTCCTGGGGTCTCTGATTTCTGGGAGGGGAGTTGTGTTTCNTACATAGTGTGCGGTGCAGGGAACTCCCAAACTGCTCTGTTTACAGAACCTCTATTATTTACCAACTAGGTTGCTTGTGCTAAATGCTTGTCCCAGTTTTTCAAAGTTCCACCCCCCATGGCCTTGAGGGTGGTTTTGAGCAAACCATTGTAGTGCTCAATCTTTCCTGAAGGCTGGTGCATAGTAGGGTATGTGGTAGATCCACTCAATACTGTGCTCTTTGTCCCATCTTTTCACAAGATTGTTCTTGAAACGAGTGCCACTGTCTGATTCAATTCTTTCTGGAGTTCCATGTGGACCAAATCTGATTGTGCAGGTCCTGCTCTGTTTACAGAACCTCTACTGTTTACCAACCAGGTTGCTTGTGCTAATGATGGTAGAGGCCAGCACTGGATGACTGCAAACCTATCCAGTTCCACACAGTGCAAAGATCATCCAACCAAACATAAACCCAACACTATAACATAGCCAGTTGCTCCATAACTGTAAAGTCATTGAAAATCCTTACTTATCAAAATCTTTTAGGCAAACAAAATTTATATTTCCTGTAAGTACCTCACCCTGAATTTTCTTCTCTTGTTAGAGATCGCTAACAGCTGTCTATAGGAGTTGTCAGCATGACTCACATGTGCCAAGAAAATCCTTATTTCTCCTTCAAAGTGTGAGACTTCCTTGATAAAGACATATTTTATGTATTCTGAATTAAGCAGTGATTGAATAAATATTGTGCATCTAAAATAGCAAGAAGTGCAAGATAACAGGTTGGATCCAATAAGAGCTCAAGGAGGAGAAGTGGTAGCTGATCATCTGACTTCCAGAGGTCTAGCCCTCACAGTGCAGACCAGAGGTTCAAATTCTAGTATTTCTTTTTTTTATCCAAGTAGTGTTTTGCCCAAAAGGGAAGAATTATTGCTGAAGTCCCAGTAATAGAACAACTCAGTTGAGCTGTGTTGCTGTTTCTTTCTTAGTCTTAATTAGTGCTACTGCTTTTTTTTAAAATAATGCACTCTTAAAACAGAGCTGATTCAATATTTTAGAAAAGTTAATGTCATTATCATTATTATCTAATCCAGAAAGATATATCTGAATCCATCCAAAACAGAAATCAAAGCATAGTTTCCAATAACTTCAGGGGAAGCATTTACCAAGAGCCTTTCAGTGATCATCTTTACACAAGCTTCAGGCTGAGCTGTAAAACACACCAGAACTGATTTTTTCTTGAAATCTCTTTCACAGGTAGGATCATAGTTTTATTCAAAACCTTCAGCCTCAATAAGCCTCTCTTAGATTAGGTTGAGAATTGTCTAATACACAGATTTTTGGATCTGGGCTAGATGCCAAACTGTTCAGTACTTTTAGTACTCAGATAATTCTGGGTATGCATACAAGGAGAAATTTATGGGTCTAGAAATCATTCATGTCAAAATCAAAGGATTTTTTAAAAATTATTTTAGTAGTTGAATGACATCCAGACAACTGAGAGATATTTCCAAGACTGAAATATGAGATTTATTTTTTGTCAATTTAATAATATAATTAATTTAATTAAATAAATAATAATTTAATTATAATTTAATAAACTAAAGTAAAAAATAAGTCACCAAAGTCAGTTTTTGTGTGAAGTTTTTTGAAGCTAGAATTGTTCATCCTCATAGACAGACACATTACAATGTGTTTTTATCTCCCTCTCTGAATTTTATACCCTGTTCAGGGATTTAAATAATCTGAAAATCTAAACAAAGGTGAAAAAATCCAGAACAGGAACTCTAGCTGCTGATAGGAATAAACTCTTTGAACTCTGAACTTGTTGAGAGTCTGCTTTATTCTAATGGTCATTAAGATATTATCCTCATCAGTTGTAAAAATCCCACATTTTATGTGTTCATCTGATTTTTTGGAAGTTGAAATTAAAAAGACATTTCCAAACCATTTCAGAAATTTTATCCTCTTCAGGATGAATCACCTGTCACAGAACTTCCATAGTATAATGAAATAGCTTGGCTATATTTAATTTTTTTATTTTTTTTTTAAGCTAAGCTTTACTGCTGGGAGGGCTCTGATTTGTTCACAGAGTAAGTTCATTTATGAAGAAACTATTACTCTTAACATCCCCTACGTAATAATTAAGAAATAAATGACATTTTACTTCAGTTCCACATGACTAACAATCTTGTCCTTGTGTGCAACTTCAGTAAGCAGTGAAACCACTTTATAAGTCCAGTTCCTGATGACACCCAGTTGTCTAAGAGGTATGCCTCATTTAATATCAGTTTGGCATCCTCTAAACATAGCTCCATTAGCACAAAGACTGTTTGTATGTGAATCAAACACTTAGCACTTAGCACTTACCAGGAACATTTGGCTATGTCTGATGACCTTGGTTAACAATTTAATACACGACAATATGCACTGGAAGTTTGGTGTTACATGAAAGTAACATTTACCTGAAAGTGATTTAATACTGTAAATGATCTAAGAATAATAAAAAGCAAATTTGTTCTCATCCTAATGGAATATATGCCATAGTAACTTTGCTTGTACACCAAAACTCTCTTAAGCAGCATCTCCTTCTCTGGAAACTCTCAAAACCCACCTAGATGCATTCCTGTGTGGACTACCTTAGGTGATCCTGTTTTGGCAGGGAATTTGGACTTGATGATCGCTGGAGGTCCCTTCCAACCTCTAATGATTCTGTGATTCTGTGATTTAAACTTAATTTGTTTGTTGCCCTGTTGCCACAGTTTTCTGATCTTTAATGAGAGTCAAACTCAAGATACTAAATTTTCTGCCACATTTCTGAGATTCTAATTATGTACTGTAGTGACTGTTAAAGTTGACCTGTTGTTTCTTTCTACCAGAACAGAAGAAATAAGTAATCTAAATGGTGCTTGAAATAACTAGTGTACCAGAATGCAGTGCTGTGGTTATTACAGGAGGTTGTTTATAGAAGGTTTGACTAAAACAAACTGTTACAGATAAAGAAAAGGAACATCTTGTATTATATGTGTGGTAAGACCAAATACCCTGCCAAAAAAGGTAGTAAAACCTCCCAACGTTGTTTAATTCTTCTTGCTGTTATTACTTTTATAGCTCTAGAAGTTGATCTCATTTAGAGACACAGAGGAAAATTACCTACTGGAAGTATTCATTCTCAAAAAAACAACCAATCAACCAAAAAACAACAACAATGACAAAAAACACAGAAGGAAAAAAAAAACAACCAAACAAACAAAAAACCCAAGAAAGATGGTTATACACATTTTTTTGTCCTCTAAACCACATAGTCAGCATATCTTCTAGCAATTTCACCACTTAGCTTACTTGGCTTCTCAAGGTTACTTGGGCACTGCATACCTTCTAAAATCAGTGGAACATCTGGGCCCTGAAAACAAACTAAACACATTGCTCAGTATAGCCAGGCACAGTGCCATCAAGCAACTCATCATACTTTGTCTTGTACTAAACTGTAGATAGAGCCAAAATGCACATATTTCTGACTAGTGTCCAAGCATCATGAGGATCCCAACACGCTCTGCTGGTAAAAGAAGACAAGACATGAGCTGCTGGATTGTTCGTCTGTCTTATCAGCATCCTTACAGCTTTCTCAGATTTAAAATAATTTGCTATTTCTCTATCAAAATTGCTCATGGGCTTCCTACTGTGTTGACTTATTTATCCTTAAATTAACCTTCAGCACCTCACCCCAAGAGCTAAACAGTGTAGAAAGTGAGTGAGCCATCATCTTTGTGAGATCTTAAACATGCTAATGAGATTGCTCTTGCAAGATAGTGTACAGTTTTGCAGATGTGGGTCTCAGATGGTGTCTTGCTGCTATATCATTACCAGTCTTTTTATCAATACCTAGAAAGAGGTTCTGGAACAGGCTTCCCAGGGAGTTGGCTTAGTCAACATCCTTGGATGTATTTAAAAACCATCAAGATACATTGCTCAAGGATATGGTGTAGTAGTGGCCCTGAAAGAATTAGATCGTGGTTAGACTTGTTGGTCTTTTCCAATCATAGTGATTCAGTGGTCCCATGAAGAGATGTGGATTGAAACAAATAGAAAGTGCTTCCTTGTACCAATTAATGAAGGCCAGGGGAGAGGGGAAGAGGTTGTGTTGTGTTGGTTTGTTTGTTTTCTTTTACGCATCATTACTGCCAATATAATTTCCTAGGCATATTCTAAAGTGTCGGTGTCTAAAAAGAGGATAGTGAATTAACTCTACCCTGCAACTAAGCATTACCAGGCCACTTGCTTATTCCTGCACCACTGCCTTCAGAATAGATATCAGAAGAACAAAAGTTGAGGAAAAACTCATGAGCTGAGATAAAGACAGTTTTGAAAGTGAAGGAAAGAGAAAAAAATCTTCCAAACAAACAAGTGATGCAAAGGCACTCCTCACCTCCTATCAGCAGACCAACATCCAACCAGGCTCCAGGCAACTTCTCTGGAAAACATGCACCACACCCCACCCCTCTCCAGTTTTTATTGCTGATCATGATGTTAGAAAGCATGAAATACCCCTTTGGTCAGCTGGGGTCAGCTGTCTCACCTCCATCCCTTTCCAGCCTCCTGCCTTAACCAGTCCCTGGCCTGCTCTTTATGGGGGCAAATTGTGAAAAAGGAGAAAATATTGACAGAACAGAAACACTACTGATCAATAACTAAAACACTGGAGTATCTAAGTTTTGTTACATTCACATAAATCTAAGAACTCCCCTTCAACTGTCTTATAACTCAAATTTCCAGAAAAGCTATGGAAATGCCTTAAGTGAATTTTCTGGTTAATTTTTCCAGCTATGCAATTTAATATTAAATATGAATCAAAGTAGAGAAAAGAAAATACTGTAAACATGCATTCATACACTGCTCTACTGCAAGTACTAGTGACCATTTGTTCTAATGATATCAGATCTTTGTTCATTACTTGTTTCAAGCAGGAATAACAGAAAATGGGGCAGACGAAGTTTCAATGCTAGGTATAATTTAGGGTACAATAGCAGAAGGAGGAATATATGATTTTAAATTCTTGCACTTATTAGAATCTTGTACTTCTGAGAATTATTATAATCAAGAAACACTAAGTAATTCAGAATATCTAGAATTTTAATGATTTCTTTACATTAACAACATACGTCTGATAATTAGTCTGCATTTAAAATGCTGCATAAGTGTCTATAAAACCTACTTAAATTTCAAACAAGACTTTGCTACACTTCAAACTTGCTTTCCTTGAAAGATTAAATAATTAGAACCGTTATTTACAGGAATAAAACCACTGAGGTGTAAATGACAGTTGTGAACATAGTATTTATTTGATCAAAACTATTTCAAATACAAGCTTAAAAAGGAGTATTTTCAAAAGACTGATTCAGATTCATAGTTGTAAAACAGTAGTGTGTTCTGGAGCACTCCAAATTCATTCCTTCCAACACACACACAGAGGTTTGGGGAGGAGAAAAAGGTGCAAAAACTTCTTCCCCCCTCCCCTACCCACCTCAGGCTTGAAGGGTGAAGAACCAAAGGCACCTTTCCACAATGTGCTGACCCATGTGGAAGCCTGTGCTGGGAATCGGGCTGGTGGTTGGCTGGGGTCTCGGTTTTCATGCCCAGCATGAAATGGGAAATGGACACTTTGACTAAAAAAGGACAAATAAAACAAGGGAGAAGGCGTGTGGTTCCTGCCTTGAAAGAGTTCCTGCCTTGACAGAGCTCCCAACAGGACAGGTTCCTGCTGTGACAGAGCTCCTGCCGTAATTGAGTTTCCATTTTGGACAGTTCCTGCTTTTAGACGGCTCCTACCATTTTACATGGCTCTCGGTTTTGCACCATCCCTACCTTTGGGTGGTTCTCCCCACTTCTGGACCATTCTGTGCAAATCTGCAAGCTTGGCAAGTCCTGGGGTCCATTTGAGGAAGCTGCCAGCAGCACCTGGACCAAACTACTCTCAGACCATACAGCAGTCAACTTCCTGGCTGCTATTGCGAACTGGGGAGGCTGGAGCAGTTTGGCTTTCCCCTGCCACTGCTGAGGCAGTATCACTTCCACAAATCCCTGTCTTGTGGCAGTCATGTTTTGAGACATTTCTGCCTTGGTGGTTTTTCCACCCACCCTGGACTTCTGCTGTATGGATCCAGACTATTGGATATTGCTTGCAGTGTCAGAAGGCAGTCAGCAGCAGAGAAATCCAGCAAGGGATCATCACCTCCATGAGTAAAGCCTGCTGTTCCCTTAGATTCTCTGCTCAGCCTGATTGATAGTGGGGTAAAGTTGTGTTTGTAGCTCGGCCTTTTCCATTTTCTGACTTCCTAAATCTCTAAATCTGCCCATAACATCCTGTTGAAGAATTCCCGATCAAATTAGAACCAGTAAATAAACCTAAACTAGTTTTGTATGTAGTTTGGGGGAGGGACTTTCAGGAACATAAAGTAATTCTATTTTTATAATTCCTGATTTGGCCACACTAATTTCCTGGCTCCACGACATGGTAGAAACAAGCTTCTTTAAAGAGAATTAACAGCTTTTAAATTCAGGATAAAAAAGATATTGTTGGAGTTCATCCAAGTCTTCAATCATTCTCAGTTATGAATTTCTGGATAAAAAAAAAAAAAGGTTATCTGCATTAGTTAGCAGCCTGGATAATTTAAATGACACTTTGATAGTGACAATTTTGTTTATTTACTCTTATTTTGAACACTTTTTTCAAACAAGTACTGTTTCATTTGGGTTAGAAAAGGCATCTTGGGCTACAGAACTTACATTTGGATTTGTAACCTGAAGCAATTTTTTGGTACCAATCCAATTATAAAGAAATTGTATTGTAACCAAAACTATAAAACCAACAAATATTGCTAAGATACAGGATGGTGACAAACAAAAGCTGTTATTCTAACAACTTCTTGTAATCTGACTATAAAATAAAAATACAAATATACTGTATATCTGTCACTGTAAACACTTTGGAGAATTTAAATGTAAAATTATTTATATTTCGAAATTAGTCCTTCAGTGTAACCCTGAAGGATGAGCCTAAGCTATTTTCTAGTTCTTTAAACACAAACACACTTACATGTTGGCATGATGATGTTGTACTAGCCTGCAAGTCCAAACACAAATGAAAACATTATTCAGCAGGAAGAAAATCCCCTAAATGTAAAACATCCTTCACACAATCAGTTTTAGACCATAAGGAGAAGAACAGAGGAACAAAACATAATCCAGTCTCATAATTACATCACTTGTCCTTGAGTTTTTGGTAGCCAAAGTAAAACACCAGTTTAGCTGCTATAATCTATACAATTTAAGAGTTGCACACAGACAGCTTGTGCAACTGTAAGGCAGTGAAAGGCTGCTGGGGAAATTTTACTCTTTATTTTTTTGTACATAGCACAACTGCATAGCCCAACTCCAGGGAAAGCTGACTAAGACATCTGTGAATGACTCAAACTGCTTGACTCCTTCAGACTGAAAAAAAATTAAATATCCTTCACACCATACAGTCACCTCCACAGTGGTTGTTCAGCTGAAAGCTGCTTCTGAGCCTGTCCCATAGCCTATAATAGTGCCAGGCCTCTGAACGTCTTCTTGGCATGCCACTCTCTTGCTCAGCATGGCCTCTCATGCAAGCATTTTCTAGAGTGAATCATGGGACAACCATACAGAATTGAATTGTGTTTTGGCTCAACAAGAGGTGTTACAGGGCCTTCAGACTGCTTCAGCCTTTCAAAGGAAAATGAAGGATGGAAAATGAAAAGGAGATTCACATCTTTGAAGAATGTAAAATGGCTCAAATTCCAGTGATACTAGAGGTCCTGTGGTTTTAATTTTTTTAATTGCTGTTATGATATCTATATAAGATGATGGGAAAGAACAAGAACTTAGAATGCCAAAAACACTCTTTGATGATCAGAGAAAGGACTGAATTTAGGTTTCCTGGCCAGTGTCATTACCTTAGTAGTATTCCATAAATAAATTCAAATCCCATGTATCAGTGTCATGGAGAGGGCTTTAATTTTGTGGTTCATTGAGAACGTGTTTTTAGAAGCATATGAATTACCTATGTACAGACTTCTTCCACAAAAGAAAATTAAATCTTATAGTGAAAAAAAAACTTTGTTAATAGACAAACACCTGTTTTTCTGAGACAGAAATTAAAGTAATATGCAATAGTAACAGTGCCCATCCTTTCATATAGTTCAAAATTGCCAATTGGAAGAAGAGGAACTCTTTTTCACATTAAATATTTTGACCTGATTTGTATGTTACCGTGATCAAGGGGTCCAGAAAGTGTAGATACCTAATTTGGGGAGAAAAAAGAATAAATAAAAATTGTAAAATCAAAACTGAATTACATAACTTTTACCCTTCTATTCTGTGGGGTTTATCACTACGAATTTTGTATGCGACTTCACTATTTCTAGTAAACATTCTTGAATATAAGAATGGGTCCAAGAATTTCTCATTAAAAGACAAATGTCTACATTTAAGTCAGATGACAAACATCTACTATTACGTCTAGTCCCTCAAAATATGCCTGTTCTGTGAAACATTACAACATAAAGCCACTATTATTCTTCCTAATACAGAGACAGAAAACTATTTAACATAGGGACAGGAAATTATCTAGAAATCACATGTAAGCCACAAAACTGTAACTACCAAGAGTGTCTTAGATAACTTCACTGTTTCACAATGGCAGTGCATCTCAAATCAACACATGAAATTTTCATACTCAATTGTTTATTTAGTAGCGGGACTTCTTTTGAAGTCACCTAACATTTTATTTCTGTGGTATGCCTTTTGGGAACAGAACTAACTTGATGTAAACCTAGGATAACACTTCTGCAGTTCTGTGCATACATGAAATAACAATGGCAAATGGTATTGGCACACTCTTTCTAAATGCTCCCAAACCCCTCTTCTATATCTTGGGAGAGACAGCATTTAGTCTGCTTCAGTCTCAACTGTTTCAGGTGCCTGTTTCTTGCCTTTCTTAATGTTCCAAGAGGATAAGATACTGCTCATAGTATGGTTCAGATCAGAAAAAGTAACTTACCTTCTCTGTCCACAGTTGCCTACAATATGGGGTATTTTACTCTTTTAGCTACAACAGGTGAAATATTGAACTTACTGAAGTCAGTGGAAGGGCTCATATGCTGACTTAACTATGGCAAATACTTCAGAAAGCTCAAAGGCCTATCTGCATGCCTTCTTTGGGTAAAATCACTCATTACCCTAAATGTCTACATGTTAGAAAACTACATGTGTCTCTGCTAGCTCCTAATTTCATAGCAAGCTACACTTATTTCACTGAATAGAATCAATCCACAGGAAAATAATAATTCAGCTGATCCCATTCTTAAAGAGTAAACATTTTTAAATTAATAAAAAGCCTACATTGAGCATATATAGGTAAGGAATTGAGAATTTACTATTTTTTCTCATTTTTCTCTTTGCATAAGCAGTTTCACCTGTGGTGCTTTAAACAACTTTGTATTATTAAGTCAAGAAGATATTTTATATAATCTATGAGATTTTTTTTGTTTGGGCCTGGGCAAGATTGGCACACCTGTTGCTCGTCATGAGATAGGAAAGAGCTATGCTTTCTTCCCTATGCAAAGCACTTTTAAAAGATATTTCACAAGTTTCCATTTAAAACAGAAACAGTAATTTCACTTGTCCCCTTGGAGTTTGTGAATATTATCTCTCACTGTTCAATAAACAGCAACTGGAACATGTTAATACTAATAAATCATCAACTTGTAGACATTCTGATGCAACATTTTGTGAATAATGGGTAGATGTAGTAAATAAAGGTATGCATATATATTTAGTCTTAAAAATCTATTGATTTACACAAAAATTGTCAAAATAGGAGGAAAGGCTGCCCAAAAGCTGCAAGGGCAAAAAAAGAAATAATTCTACTATCTGCTTGTTTGATTGTTCCAGATAAAGTGTGACTAGCATATTCTATCAGAAGTAGTAAAACCTTCCAGCAGTAAACTAATTAATTTCTGTTGTAAGATTCTTCCAGTCTCTGTCACTAGGCCAAATACTACAATTCAATGGTATTTCTATTTTAACTCCTTGAGGTACATTAAAGAAATCAGTTCAAAGGCTGAGTCCACAATGCTTCATGACAGTAGTTGTGGAACTTTAACAAATAATTCTGATTATCTAATTTCAACAGTTCTCTTTTTATAGACAGCAGTTTGATACATAAAGATATTCTTACTCCTTTACTTTTTTTTTTTTTTTTTTAGTAATTGAATTGAGTGTACATTGTGTTTAGAAGCCTTGGCCAATCACCAAACAGGTGGGTTTCCTGATGTCTCTGAATGCCTGTAAGGTGCTTCTACTTCACTGCCTATACAGCAGGAAAGCAGGCAAAGCTATATATTCCATCTGCCAGCCCATTGAACAGCATCACGTGTCCTCACCTGACATCTGCAGCAACACAGATGGGATATGCTGTGCTTTGGCTGGCCCATACACCCTGCAGTCAGTTGAACGCCTGCTGACGAGCATACGAGGTCCAATTTTTTTTCCCCCATATTTGCCTGAAATTTTCTTCAAACCTGCCTCTGATCTTCATCCAAGGGCAAGAAGCAAGCCTGTGTGTGAACAAAGGCAATGGCCTATGCTCAAAATGGAGAGCAGACATTTCTGTTGCTAAATCCAACACTACACTGAGGAGAGCTGTCACAGGTTATTCTGACAGTCTCATTCATTAGGAGCCCTGGACAGAGGATTTACATCTCTGTATCTAAACCGCGTGTGTTAGTACTTCCTGTGTCAGCTTCTTTTCCGCTAGTAATTGCAACAACTGCAACTCATCCAGCATCTGCAAATGTAGTCAGGAATTTTAATTTGTCAGCATAAATTGACCTGAATTATGAAAACCAAAGTAAAACGTTCATTAGCACTCATTAAATATAGACCACTAAGATGAGTTTCCTTCTGGTACTTCAGACTGCATGACTCTAATTCAAGATGTTCATACTCTGCCAAAACAGCTATAAATACATTAATATGATACATACAAATGATGAAGTAATTAAAGCAAGATCTCTTGAATGGTGGAAATTATTGTATGTATTAATACATTAATTTTTTTTATTTACAATTCATGTTTTCCTTTATCAAGAAAATTCTGACTTAGTTGATTTGGATCATGATGCATGATAATTCCAATTTTCCATTCTGGTTATAGTTCCTATTAAAAGGCTACATTCTGCAATAATCGCTTGTTCTCTCTTCAAAAGGCAGGACTTTCGCTATGACCTGAACAATTCATACTCTTTCTCTCACAAATACTTGCAAATGTTCTGAAAGTCCTCTAGTGGAAATAGCGTAGACAAAGCTTCCATCTAAATTTCATATAAAGCCACTACAAATACTAAGTCTAATTAAAATTATATTTCCATTAGCACATATTTTTTTTTTTCTGAAAGGTCAATACAATTACTGCGCACAGTGGTATCTGGAGAGCAGTTTTGCTACCAACTGTTTACTGTCTTTTCCTCTTTCTTGTGTTCTTCACCAAGCTCTCTGTCCCACTCCATCATATGTTCTTGCACCTAAGCCAGACAGGAGATGTACTTGGCAGTTGCATGATCCATATGTCAAGGCACGGAATTATTTTTCTTTAAGCAATGGACTAGGTACCAAACTTCTTCACTTATCAAATATTTATCCTGACTAGAAGGAAAGCTAAGTGACTGACTATACAATCAGCATAGAGTCTGCTTCCTAATTATTGTCTCTGCACTCAGAGAATTTTTTTTTCCGCATCTTTTGTTCTGGTGGCAGTTCATTTATTTGTATATTTTATAAACAAAGTCCTTCACTAGTTTCTAATGAGATCCATATGCAAGTTGATCAAATGGTTGTATCCTCATGGCCACATGTAATTCAGAGCTCATGATGGCCTAAGATTCATTCACAGAGCATTAATCAGAAATTAGAAATAAACTGAAGCCTTTTTGCTGCATAAAGGCAGTGAATTTTTATTGGCTGCTATTCAGCAAATGGCAGGATTATATTACTCTTGACAGAGATTGCCTATCCATCTGGCCACATGCATGCCTGCTGCATGATGAGTGCTTTGATGGGAGTTTTGATTTCTTCTCTGTAATAGAAAGTGTACAGTTCTCTCTCCCCATTTAAAGTTAGAGTGGTCTCCCTAAAGCATATCAATATTCAGTAATGGTTGGGAATTTGATTGTTATTGGTTCCTCCAGGCAGAGCATAGACGAAAACCTACATTTTGTTTTGTATGCTATTATCTTGCAGACTTCATTCCGTTTTTACCCAAGGCTTCAGCTAACCTTAATTCCTATAAAAGATATACTGGTAGGACCAAGGCAGGATATACAGGAAAGACCAGACTTGCTGGAGACAAACCAGGAACACCTGTGGGATGGTGCAAAAGCTCCACTAAGATTCACATCAATGCCTGGGAGCGATCAAGCAGGAAGCAGCCTCCTACCCCACAAAAAGTGTATCTATGCCAATGTACAGAGCATTGGGAACAAGTAAGAAGAGCCTGGAGCTCTCATGCAAAAGGAAACTTGTGATATTATTGCACTGACAGAATCGCATAGCTGGAGTGCTGTGTTGGATGGCTATAGTCTCTTCAGAACAGAAGGGCCCAGAAGGAGAGGAGGTGGAGTGGCACTGTATGTCAGGGAGGGTCTTGCATATCTTGAGTATGATGATAAAGGTGATAATAGGGTTGAATGTTTGTGGGTAAGAATCAAGGGAAAGGCCAACAAGACAGATGCTGTGATGGGGGTCTGCTGTAGATCACTCAGCTCAGATGAGGAGGTTGACAAAGTGTTTTATAGGTACCTGGGGAAGGTTTCAGAATTGTCAGCCCTTGTCCTTGTGGGGAACTTCAACTTACCAGATATCTGCTGGAAATACAATGCAGCAGACAAAAGGCAGTTCCCAAAGTTCTTGGAGTGCACAGATGATAACTTCTTAACACACCTGGTGAATGAGCCAACAAGGGATGGCTCACTACTAGACCTACTGGTTGTAAACAGAGAAGGATTATCAGGAGATGTAAAGGTTGGTGGATATCTCAGACAGAGTGACCATGAGATGGTGGAATTTACAATTCTTAGTAAAGTTAGGAGAAGAGACAATAGAAGAACTACACTTTTGGGCTTCTGAAGGGCAGACGTTGACTTGTTTAGGAGCCGGGTTGATGATATCCCTGAATGACAAAGCAGTCCTCAAGAGGGAAATCATCGAGGTGTAAGAACGAGCTGCCCTCGTGCACAGGAAGATGAGTCAGCAGAGCAGAAGACCAGCTTAGCTAAGCAGACAGCTTTGGACAGAACTCAGGAAGAAAAGGAAAGTCTACTAGCTATGGAAAAAAGGGCAGGCAACTCAGGAAGAGTACAAGACTCTTACAAGGACACGTAGGGATAAAATTAGAAAGGCCAAAGTTCAAAACTAACTCAATCTGGCCAGTGTCATTAAAGATAATGGAGCTTTCAGAAGCATATTAACAGTAAAAGAAGAGCTAGGGAGAACCTCCACCCGCTACTGGATGGAGAGAACCTGATGACCAAAGACAAGGAAAAGGCTGAGCTGCTGAATGGATACTTTGCCTCAGTATTTGTCAGTGACACCAGTTGCTCCACGAGTGTTCAGCTCCTGAAACTAGAAAAGAGGGATCGAGTGCAGAAAGTATATCCCACAATCCAGAAGGGAAAAATCAATATGTGAACCTGACACTTAGGCACATGGTTTAGGACTAACCATAAACTGGGTCAAGGTCTGGACTGGATAACCTTTGAGGTCTCTTCCAACCAGATGTTTTCTGTGATTCTGTGATTTTGTAGCTGTTTTTCACTCATCTCAAAAACTAAGACATAAGAATATGTTTTAAGTGATCATTCATGTGAAACACCAAATTTATATGTTAAACTTACAGGGAAAATTGTGACTAATGTAGGTAAAATTAAATGCACATAAGTAGTATTGCAATATTTAAGACGTGATGCAGAAAAAAAAATAATGCTAGCAAAGATAGCATTTGTCATTATCGTAACTCCTCCTTTCTAGTCTTCCTGGATACTTCTTTCTAAATCAGTCATTTTACTTTACATACTATCTTGAGATGTATATTCCTATTTATTCTACTTTCATGCAAACACTGAGTCAACACCAGATGCTTAAAACATATGACAATAATCAGACTCGAGAATCCACTTGATCATTTCCACGGTTCTATGATTCAGGATGAATGGTATTATGTAGACCAAAGTAGGTAAGCAGTAAGAGCTGTCTTATTTTATTTAATCCTGTTCTGCAACAAAGACTGTTAGGAAGACTATATATATAAACCAGGATTTTTGTTCCAGTTCAAGGATTTTTAACAAAAAACATTAAAATAGTCAGTAAAATACACTAATTGTGTGTGAGTCAGTTATTTAGGATATTTTAGGCTTGCAAACACATACATGGAACTACACAAAATAGCTGGTTCAAATAACAGTTTCCCACAATACACTTGGCTTCAGTTGTTCTTTGTTTCCATGAGACATTAGGCTCCTCTTTTGAATCAGATGAGAGAAGAGTTTGGCTATCAGCTCTTTAGGAATGCAGCAACATATTTAGTCCCAGCTTGTTCCAGTTTGTCCTCCAGTGAGTATTTCTTTTCTTCAATCTGTTTTTCCTGACAGAAAATCTGTTTCCTCTAAAGGAAATTACGGATACAAAGACCAAAGAAACAAGATATAACTATTTTCTGGTATTACCTTCCACTAAGTTATCCAGTGTTTCTCCTAGACCCCATTCAGAACTAGAAATGACAGATAACCTGTACATGAAAAGTGTATTAGTCTAACTGGTTTCTACCCTAGGATTGCATAAGCTTTTTGTTTACAGGATGTATATACAAAAGAGCTTCTCTTACTTGTAGTCAACTGGTTCTTTCTTCCCTTTTTTGAGAAAGTTTCTTTATTTTCTACAAGTTACTTCTCTTTGTTAATCAGCCAGAGAGTTTGACAGTGCACCTTGGAAGCAATGTTAACATCTTGCAGCCCTTTTTGTGACACTATGGAGGCTGCTATCAAAAGTTATTATCAGTGGAAGACTCAGTTCAGTTGCAAATACATAGTCATATAATGAAGATAAAAGTATAATATAGATATTGTAGAAAACACCATTAGCTATCTCCACAGCATACAAGTGACAAACACATCACAACGATTTGGAAAGAATTTTACAACTTGCCCTTTACAAGTGCCCACCTCTTCAAAAAAATTAAGCAAACACTTTATTGTGAACAGACAAGAGAAGTCAGTGATTTCAGTAACAATTCTCAAACATCTACACACAGTTATGGGAGAGCACAGAATTTCAGAACTTCTTCAATCTATCCTTTCTCTCAAGGCTAGAAAAAAGACAGCTTAATCACCACTGACATCATGTTTCTTTTCTTAAAAGCATCCTGAGGTAGGGACTCCCAGTCAAGCTACACTTGTGCTTATCTGTTCCTATTGTTACAAAGCTTTGCTTGTGTAAAATCAGATGTCTCCAGCTGCTCTTTAAGCCTTTTACCACATGTTCTATTCTCAGTAAACAAAAAGAACATTGTCCTGTCTTTTTGTCATATATTCAGAGTTCATTGACAAACTTTCCCGCAGGTTTTGCCTCTCTAGATTAAATATATCTCTTCCCTTTTCTCCTCCATGGGAACGTTTTTCCAGCAAAACATATAAAAGTGTACATTTTTGTCTTGCTGAAATTTTTGGAATACCAACTGTAAGACTCTCTCCCTAGGCTGTTTTTGCTAGGTTTAATTGGAAAAAATTCAGCTACTGCCTCCAGTTGGAATATCTTAGCTTGGTTCAGTGAGGTTTCTTTCTTCTTGTCCTCTTTTTATCTTTTAAAGTATGTGCCTATTTTATGCTGCTATTAATAACCCTGTGTGTAATTGATCTATTATAAACATTACTCAGAGGTCAACTGTAATATGCTGTATTTTACTCTAATTCTGTACTTAAGCCTCAGATCCTCTTCAAATTAGCTGTTACTACAGAGAAAATTTTCTAATTATTTAAATTAAGAGAGAGGCAGAAAACATGATTAGCTTAGAAATTGAAATTTTGGTGTTCTGTGATGCTTACTAACATAATAAGGACAAGACAAGCTCATCACTGATGTAATAGTGAAAATGTTACTATGTTGTAGATTAGTCAAAGTTTGGCTTTGTGATTTTAAGAGATGAAGGAAGTAAAGCCAAACACTCCTTATATAGAACACACTCTCAAGAAAATACAGGTGCATAAAGTGATAACATACACTACCACTGACAATAATGATCAATTTTTATATAGAACATACTCTGAAGCAAATAGAGATGCATAGGTGACAACATACACTACCTGTGACAACAATGATCAACAGTATACCCATTAAAAATGACAAAAATTTGAAATTTGAGCTGAGTGATGTGTACACACCTTGACTGTTTTAATGATCCCAGAATAATCACACATTTAAAAGAAGATAAATGTGAAAGTAGGTCAGCATTGTCTCCCAGCTTTGCATGTAGGACAATTTCTGTCATGGCAGAAGAGAGGCTTAAGTAAAATTGGAAAAATCAAGCAAATATCAGAGAGCATCTAAGATGTGTTTCAAAACTATTCCCTTGTGTAGTGAAAAGATTCAAAACTAATAATTATATCAATTTTGATACCCAGGCAGAGATTGTTAATAACTATGAAAACTGTTTATTAACATTAAATCTCACCAGAAACCTTATTTACAAGGTTCAGAAAT
>VWZE01014112.1:7006-21553 GCA_013396675.1 Eubucco bourcierii
AGAAAAGAAGAAGAAGAGTGAGAGGACAGATTTAAAGCTTCTCCCCCATAAAGTTTATTTTACCATAATTCATTTTGCAGCTTTGGCCCAAGAGACCTTTTCTATTTCAGGTTAGTAGCCTATCAAGTGATTTTCGTAAAAAGGTAAGGGCATAGAAAACAAGAGGACCTTTCTACCCATCTGCCTACTGGAATGCTACCTTCAAGAAGGCATAAAAGCAGAACAAAAACGTGGAAATTAGTCTGGAAGTGTTGTATACTTGCTATAAACAGCTTCAGGGAAAGACTTTCTATATGGAAAAGGATCTCAGACTTCACCTCGACTTTGACAATTTCAAATGGATACTCCATGGAGTATCATTTTAGTTACATCACAATCACACACACAGAGCATCTTGCTTCAGTGTTATGTTTAAATTAGTTGGCAAGCTAGAATCTCGCTTCACCAAAGAAACAGTCCATCTATGACCTCCAAAATCTAATTTTTGAGAAGGGCCAAGAGAAAAGCAATAGCTTCGTAGATGACATTTAAGCTGGAGAACAGCCTGGCAAACTACCTGAAATATCTCTTCAGAAATTTGTTCCTGTCTTCCCCTGATGTAGCAGTTGTCTTTAATTCAGCTGCCTTGCTGGAAATCAGATATAATCTTTAAAAGCCTAAGGCAGTGCTTACAAGCCTGTCTAGCAACGAAGTGTGAAAAAAACCTATGCAGATTGATGAGAGCAGGCTGTGCCAACCACCTCTTCCATCAGTTCTCACAGTACCTTTGTAGCCAGTTTACAGATCAGAAGGCACTCCTGGCTTTATGTTTATATGCTCATTTCCCTGTCACACAAGTACCTGTGCTGACAGGCCACGGTTTGCCAAAAAGCTTTTACAGATGAAGACGGGAAATAAAGGAAAAGCAAAGTGTTTTGTGGTGGTGATGATGACAGTCACAGAATCACAGAATCTTAGAGGTTGGAAGGAACCTCTAGATATCAAGTCCAATCCCCCTGCCAAAGCAGGATCACTCAGGGGAGCCCACACAGGAATGCATCCAGGTGGGGCTGGAAAGTCTCCAAATAGGTTTTTAAAGCCTTCACAGAAGGAGACTCCACAACCTCTCTGCGCAGCCTGCTCTAGGGCTCTGGCACCCTCACTGGAAAGAAGTTTCTCTTCAAGTTGAGGTGAAACCTTCTCTGTTCCAGTTTGTATCCATTGCTCCTTGGCTTATCATTGCTGACCACCCAAAAGACATTGGCCCCCTCCACTTGACACCCACCCCCCAGGTATTGATAGACATTGATCAGATCTGCTCGGACACAGCTGGATCAAAGCTATTACTCTACAGCTAATATTTCACTGGGATGTCTGACACTACAGAACTAAAGCAGAACAGGTATAGATTGTTTTTCCCTAACCTCTTTTTACAGGGGAAAGCAGCACCTTGCATAACCAGTTTGTCTCTGGCTTCCAAGAGACAAAACCATGACACTGTCATGAACAGTCACCATTATCCAAGACCTTTATTGCTTTTTACATTCCTGTACCCTTTCTAAAAATCTCTCCATCTAACCCTTTTCACTTCCTACACAAAACACTTTTTATAGGCTGTGAATGGTTACACAGGTGTTTTCAACAAAGGCAGAGAAGTAAAAATAATTCTAAGAGACAGAGGATATTCCTCCATACCCTTGAAAGACAAGCTGTATGACCAGCTGAAAGGAAATCATATAACTGAAGAACAGTTTAATGACTGTAGCTTTATAAAGTCCTTAAACAGCATTACAGGAGACACCCTCCTACAGTCTTGTACAGTATCTGTTTACCAAATACTACTATCTTCCAGGACACCAACCTGCAAGACAAGAGATCCAAATTCAGCTGTCCCCTCTCCTTACTTGGCCATAGCCGAGAGCTCCCTGGATGCGAACATCTACTTTACACAACCACCCTGCAGGAAGGCCCACTGAGCTAAGTGAGGAAAACTAAGACTTACTGCTTAAACGATATCATCACTAAGACAGTTAACAGAAACATTGTTTAGTCCACCAGGTATTTTTAAACATCCCAAGAATCCAAAGTGTTTGCTTAACAGATGTGGCTCTGAGCAACCTGATCTAGTGTGAGGTGTCCCTGCCCATAGCAGAGTGGTTGGAACTAGATGATCTTTGAGATCCCTTCCAGCCCTGACAATACTAGGATTCTAGACTGTCACTGGCTCACCTCTCAAACCTGTCATAAGCATCTCTGTGCACAGATTTGCTACTTCTCAGATAAAAACTTGAAATATGATCATGGTTTAATGAAAGTGACAGTGTGAGTTTGAGATGTTTTCAGGCACCTTTCAATGTGCAATCTGAAATTTTACTCTTTCCTTAACAAGGTTCTAGAAGGTGGAAGTTCACTTGAGAGCTAGAATCATAGAATCAACCAGATGGAAAGAGATGTCCAAGCTCATCCAGTCCAATATATCACCCAGCCCTAGCCAATCAACTAGACCATGGCACTAAGTGCCACATCCAGACTTTGTTTGAACACCTCCAGGGACGGCGACTCCACCACCTCCCTGGGCAGCCCATTCCAATGCCAATCATTCTCTCTGTCAAGAACTTCCTCCCAATATCCAGCCTACACCTCCCTTGGCACAACTTGAGACTCTGTCCTTTTGATCTGCTGCTGGTTGCCTGGGAGAAGAGACCAACCCCACCTGGCTACAACCTCCCTTCAGGTAGGTATAGACAGCAACGAGGCCATCCCTGAGCCTCCTCTTCTCCAGGTGGCACACCCCCAGCTCCCTCAGCTTCTCCTCACAGGGTTGTGCTCCAGGCCCCTCACCAGCTTCGTTTCCCTTCTCTGGACATGTTTCAGTATCTCAATATTTCTCTTGAACTGGAAACAGCACTCAAGATGTGGCCTGACCAGTGCTGAGTACAGGGGCAGAATAACTTCCCTTGTCCTACTGGCCACACTGCTCCTGATCCAGGCTGGAATGTCATTGGCTTTCCTGGTCACCTGGGCACGCTGCTGGCTTATGTTCAGCTATTATCTACCAGCACCCCAAGGTCCCTCTCTGCCTGGCTGCTCTCCAGCCATTCTGTCCCCAGCCTGTAGTGCTGCTTGGGGTTGTTGTGGCCAAAGTGCAGAACCCCACACTTAGCCCTGTTAAGTCGCATCCCACTGGCCTCTGCCCACCCATCCATCTTGTCCAGGTCCCTCTGCAGAGCCCTCCTACCCTCTAACAGATCAACTCCTACTTACTAAACTCTGCAAGAATGCAAAATGCAGCAAAGCTACAACCTCAGGTTTTATTGTCCTGCAAACCAGATCTCCATGTAAGAAAACTCTTGCTGAATTTTGTGAAATACATACCTGATGACATATCAGTTTGAAGATTGCAAATCAAGAGTAAATATACTTTTCACTACATAATTAAAGAAACCAAAACCAGCAAACAAACAAAAAGACCAGAAAAATACCAGAAATCTCTAAACTTCTCTGTAATAGGATGGAGGGGAAAAAGGGGGGGGGGGGGGGGGAAAACCGCGAAAAAAAATTGNCACAAAGTAAATTTCACTTTTTTAAAATAACAGGCACTTCAATAATCTTCACAACCACAAAAAGCCTAAAATAAAAGTTTTAGCTAAAGTATGAAAGAGCATCATGTTTTCAGTGGGCATAGTTAGTATCTAATGCTACCTGGCTCAGTGTAAAAGAAATCACCTAAGTTTTCAACGAAATACGATTAAGCCCACTTCTATTTTCAGAGTAAAGTGTTCCTAAATTGTGACCAAACACCCTAAATTAAAAGCCTAAGTGAAATTGTTTCAGTAGTTTTATTCCTTTGAAGTGCATCATAACTAACATCTGTCAGTTTGATGTATGTAGCAGTAATACACTTCCGGTACCCTAATGAAAGCTCCCTTTACTTCCACTTCTGCCTATTTTCAGAAAATTAGACTTTTAGTATTAAATTTCGGCACTATTAAAACCCAGTTATTCTCAATGATCACAGAATCACAGAATGTTAAGAGATTGGAGGGGACCACCAGAGATCATCCAGTCCAACCACTCTGCCAAGGCAGGATCATCCAGGGGAGTCCACACAGGAATGCATCCAGGTGGGGGTGGAAAATGTCCAGAGAAGACAACTCCACAACCCCTTTGGGTAGCCTGTTCCAGGGCTCTGTCACCCTCACTCTACAGAAGTTTCTCCTCATGTGGACCTGAGACCTTCTCTGTTCCAGTTTGTTATCCACTGCTCCTTGTCTGATTGCTGTGCACCACCCAAAAGAGTTTGGCCACCTCCACTTGACACCCACCCCTCAGACATTTATAAACACTGATCAGATCCCCTTTCAGTCTTCCCTTCTCCAGACTAAACAGCCCCAGGACTCTCAGTCTCTCTTAGCAGGGGAGATGCTTAATGATGTTATACACTTGACACAGACAGACAAAATTTCAATTAAATAAATAAATAAGACCACCAACAAAAAACAACACAAATACCACAGGTCTGATGTAGGAGTTTGTTAGGACACAGAAGCTGGTAACAGGACATGTAACTCATATTTTAAGGAGGCCTTTATAAGCAAGATCAGTACCTTGGGCTAACTTCATACCATTAGCATGGTGGCTCAATAACAGATCTAAACACAAGAGCAAAAATTACAGGACACCAAATCATTTACTGAGCAAAAATTACACCGCTCACAACTTTTTCTTCTGCATATTCTACACTTAACCCAATTTATACTGTTCCAAAATAAGCACAAAACTAAATTAAACATATTTTCAGTCAAAACCAGCTATGTTTTTTATAAGTGGGAAGCACCCATTAAGAGTCTACAAAATCAACAAAACTGTACACTAACACTTCATGTAATTATAAAATTACACGTTAAAAAAGTTAACACATTTTTTCAGCCAAAAGAACCTACATACATTTTATAAACTACAAACTCTGGTTTTGCTAGACAAAGGTTTAAGGAGGAAGACCTGAGAGGCATTGTGCCTGAGAAACAGGCAGTAAGAAGCCACTGAAGAGGCAGTAAACAAACCATAATTCGATTCAGGCCCTCCACCAAGCACAACACAGACCTTACGGAGCAGAGAGAAGAAAGCATGGGTCTAGAATTGATCCCTTACAGGAAAATATGCTCTGCTAACCACATTCTCATTTGTGATCTGAATAAACACAGGCACATGGAGGCAGTCTTCAAAACAGGAATCATCCCACCAGGATTCTACTGACCACACACTGTTGCATGTTGGACTTCTTTGTTGTGTTGTGCTTTTTTTTCAAAGAGGATTCAAAGCTTTCACAACTGTTAATACATTATACCCTAACTACTGTATTGATAGAAGATTTATTTAGTTTTTTATGCTTTAGCACAAGTCTAGCATTGTTACTTCCTATTGATATAGGAAGATTTTTTTACCAAAACCCTGGGTCTCACACAGAAAATCAGATTTATCTGGGAAAGATCTCTACCTGGAAACTGCAGCATAAAAGGGTAAAGTGTTATTTCAGCAACTCACAATGCCAAGGCTATGCATTTTAAGTCCATCCTAGGGAAAAAATGACTGTTGATTATTCTATACCATATTTGCATAATAACATACACATTTGCTGTATGTGCATTGTCACTACTCTGAAAAGGAGTAAAAAGATAGGGCAGAGCTTCCATTGTATATCCATTATATGACTTAGAGCAATACATCTACTCTGCTCAGTTATGCTTATTTACTGAGAAGGCAGTCACAGAATGTTAGTGGTTGGAAGGAACCTCCAAAGCTCATCCAGTCCAATCCCCCTGCCAGAGCAGAAGTACCTATAGCAGATCACACAGGAAAACATCCAGGTACCACTGGAATAGTTCTAGAGAGGGAGGCTCCACAGCCCCCCTGGGCAGCCTTGTCCAGGATTCTGTCATGCTCACAGGGAAAACATTTTCCTCATTCTTCCATGGAACTTCCCATGTCTCAATTCCCATCCACTGCCCCTTGTCCTGGCACTGGGCATCACCCAGCAGAGCCTGACTCCAGCCTCTTGCCACTCACCTTCCCATCTTTATAACCATTCCTGAGATCTCCCCTCAGGCTCCTCCTCTCCCAGCAGCACAGCCCCAGCTCCCTCAGACTCTCCTCCTAAGGAAGAGCTTCCACTCCCTTCAGCATTGCTTCTGAAGGGGTCCTTCTTGAACTCAGAGGCCCAGAACTGGGCACAGTATTCAAGGTGCAGCCTCAGCAGGGCAGACTAGAGGGGGAGGAGAACCTCTCCAGACCTACTAACCGCAGCCATTCTAACCCACCCCAGAATGGTATTGGTACGCTGCTAATTTCTGGTACATGTATGTGCTTTCAAGGATGCATAAAGAGCTCTTCCACTTCTTTTCCTGGACTTCCTGAGGCTTAGGTGCTTACCTTTCAGCCAGTATAAGTAAGAAGAAAACAATTTCATCTCAAGCATTAGAATTAAGCACAGGAAGATGTGTGGGATAAATCTGGATCTCAAACTGACAACCAAAGACTTATAGCCAAGTCTTGGTATTAACTGCCTCACCTCTAAACTATGAAGAAGAGGGAGTCATATAGTACTCAAACAGACATCTTTACTATTTTCACAGTAGTTCTAAGATAGGTGATAGAACCAAAATCTTCACTCACCAGGGAACTTTCACGCCTCTTGTAACAAACACTTTTTAACTGCTTCACTGTTTTGTTCATTACATAATCCCTACAACTCAAGTATCTTCATTTATAACAAACCTTTCATATTTTCTAAATGTTGCAATGGTAGTCATTTTTAACTATGAAGTCACACATCACCCTTGCTTTTCAAACTATTTTCATGAACACTTCCTATGAGCACAATTTCTGTCCTACAATGAAGCTTCTACAAAAAAAAAAGCATAAAAAAAAGTTTTCTAAGCACTTATCTCCAGCGCCATTTCCAAAAGAAATCTTGCACACAACTTTCAACCATGATAGTTTTCAAAGTAACGAATTCTGAAAGCAATCCTGTAACTTAGGGTTTATCCAACTCTTCCAGACTATCAATTTTCCAGAAATTTACTATAGCTCTTCTTATATGCCATATTCAGAGAACTGCACACCAAAACGTACCTTAATGTGAGGTTTGCTTAAAACTGCCTTCAAATGCACTACTTTTAAAGAAGAAAAAGCTATGAAAACACACAGATTGGTTTTCCCTTTTAAGAGCAACATACATTGTTACAGGCAGTTATACTGTGTTGGATAATCTTAGTCACTGGTTTTAAGACCCTGATTTCATTCACTGGGCCAAATTATAGAATGCTTTTTATGCCCAAATAATTCCTTTAACCATCCTTCAGATCAAACTGATCAGATTTTAAAGTAGCTAAAATAATAATTTCTGAATGTTTTTTAAAAGAGAAAAATTCATCTGTTTACCTGAGAACATTTTAAAATCTGCTATGTTGGGTGCTCTGGTATTTGGATGCTCTGCAAGTGATACATTTGGTATGCTCCTGCCTTACAAAGGTACTGTGTACCATCACAAGGAAAACCTGTTTAAGTCTGTTTCATCTTTAAGGCTCTGCAGCATCAGCATGCTCACATGCTACACTGAGACCATCCAGAATTTCACAGCTTCTCTCCACTGATCTACACCTCTTGCCTTCTGTAATGAGACCTCCATAGAATGATGGGGATGCAAGTCTAGTCACATGATATCTAAGGTCACTTCCTCTTAGGACTGAGAAATACCTTAATTCTCTGAAAAATCAGTTGAGTGCCACCAGAAAGATAGTTAGGACACAGAGAAAGAGCAAATAAGGAGAAAAATTATAGCTCAGAAGAGGACCAGAAAAAGAAAACTGCTGAGAGATAACAACACATGTGCAAGATGCTGATAGGAAAGCAGAGAGTCTCAAAGACACAGCCACTAAAGCATGCAGAGCTTCAGACCCTGGACTCAGCACTTCCGGATTTCCTCATTCATCATGCACAGTCAGTGCACTGTTAAAAGGTACAGCTATCATTTTCCTGAGGATTTGCAGACTCTGGAAAGAAAACAACATGTCCAGCTAAGATGGTTACATGCCACATGTAAACTGAATTTATGCTTGTCACAGAATCACAGAAGCATTCAGGTTGGCAAAGCCCCTCAGGATCACCAAGTCCAATCCATATCCCTACTCTACAAGGTACCACCTAAACCATAGCCCCAGGCACCACAGCCTTGAAACACATTCAGGGTTGGGGATTCCATCCTCCCTGGGTAGCCCAGTCCAATGTCAGACCACTCTTTCTGTGAAAAAAAATGTTTCATTATGTGCAGCAGCAGCTTGAGGCCATTCTCTCTTGTTCTATCAATTACCTATGAGAAGAGACCAGCAACAACCTCTCCACAATGTCCTTTCAGGTAGCTATAGAGAGCCATGAGGTCTCCCCTCAGCCTCCTCGTCTCTTGAGTTTGCATTGGTTTGGTTTTGTTAAATAATGCTGAGGAAGCCACACAAAGATCTTCACAAGTGCCTTCTGCTTAAAATATTTCAAGAATCTATGTAGAAGCATTAACTGCTCACAACTGCAAAGAAAAGGTATTTCTGTTACAAAATATTAAGTCAATGCCTCATCTTCTCTATTCGTAATACACAGCTGTGGCAATATGAAAATATTAAAAAAATAAATCCAAAATGCATTCTAAAGCACTTCCATGCAACTGTAATGAAGAAACTGGGGAGAAAATATTAATACTGAATTTAACTTTAGTTTTGGGTAGCACAATCTGGACTCACTTTGTGAGTGAATGTCAAGCAGCCTAACACATGAGAACAAAGTCCTCCAGAAAAATAATGTTTAATCAAAAAACCAACGTAGCAGTGATATGTATATGGCATCTCACTTAAAGGACACCTAGTGAGGTCCCACCTGGAATATTGTATCCAGTTCTGGGTTCCCAGCTCAAGAGAGACAGGGATCTGTTGGAGAGAGTCCAACAAAGGGCTAGAAGGATGCTGAAGGGACTGGAGCACTGCGTGATGAAGAAAGGTTGAGAGCCCTGGGGCTGCTTACTCTGCAGGAGAAGGTTGAAAGGGGATCTGAGCAATGGATAAAAATAGCTGAGGGCTGAGGGTCAGGAAGAAAGAGACAGGGACAGCCTCTGCTCATTTGTGCCCTGGCATAGGACAAGGGGCAAGGGATGGAAACTGCAGCCCAGGAACTCCCACTCCAACATGAGGAAGAACTTCTTGCCTGTAAGGGTGACAAAGCCCTGGCACAGGCTGCCCATAGAGGTTGTGGAGTCTCCTCTGGAGCCTTTCCAGTCCTTTCTGGATGTGTTCCTGTGTGACCTGCGATAGATTCTCTGGTTCTGCTGTGGTAGGGGTGTTGGACTGGAAGACCTCCAGAGGTGCCTTCCAACCCCTAACGTCCTGTGATCTTATGCCCTTCATTCAGCATTTCTTAAACTTAGATTGCCTTGAGTTTGCAATTTTAACAGTCGCTGAAGTAGGGGTTTATGTTCTGAGCGAGGGGTTTCTCTCTTAACAAAACCTCTAATGCTCATAGAAACAGTGACCTATATCCTTCTCAGCTTATGAACTGAACAAGTTTATGACATTGCAATACAGAGACTAAGTATCAGGAAGTACAATGAAGTAATACAAAACTTTGCTTTTCAATGTTAAATTGCTGGCGAAGCAAAGAAGTCAAGTGAAAAAGATAAGTAAAGGGACAAAAAAGGCCCCAAATCCATCATAATAATAGAGAAGGTAGAAAAAAGAAGGCTTTCTCAAAGCTTAGGATACAAACAAAAGGTGAGGTATAGTATTCTGCATTTATCTAAAACCCTGTCTTCAGATAAGAAACGCCAGTTCCAGGAATGCCTTCATCACTTGGTGGAACACTACTGCTATTACTCTATAGATTTATACAATAACTCAATTCAAAGCTTCTTACACTAAGGGGGGGTGGGGGTGGGGTGGAAATTAAACTTTTAATAGCTAAACTTTCGAAGTTTATTTCATATTACAAAAAGAATGTAAAGGAACTATTACAAACTGAATGAGGGATATGACCACCTCAGCATTGCTGTATTGTTTTCTATCATTATGATTTCATGCATCAACTCCAAATATAAATTAGTTCCACATAACAGGAGTAATTACCAGGTACAACTAGGAGTCACATCCTTACTCAAGGGACATATTCTCATTATCAATCTACCTATTTGTAATTTTTAGGTTTTGCCCATTTTATTTTTCCATTTTCAGTGTTCACAGACGTCAGACTGCTGACAGGAGCAGGACTTGATGAGGTTTTCAGTGGATGGAGACTTTGCTATAGAACCCAAACTGAACCCACTCTATCAGCAGCTGTCTATCTTGTTCCAAGGTAGTAGCTCTACACTGAGACTGCTAGGCTGTTGCCTCTGAAAGAAAAATACTGAATGGTTCTTTAGAAGAGAGAAAGAAAAAAAAAAAATCCAATAGGATAACATGGGCAGAACTGTGGTAGTTGCATTCAGAGAAGAAACACCACCAAAAGGAATTCGCCTTTGTTAACCAAAGCAAAACCTGGTACACCTTCTGTATTTGGCACTACAAAACATGGAGGAAACTGATCAGGAAAGACTATTTTCACTTTTTTCTTTTTTTCCCCCCTGTTGCAGTATTAGAGTTTAACTCTGACAACTGGTTTATTTTAAACACTTTTCATGTGTAACGATTTGCAGAGCTTACCTTCTAAGCAAAGTCTGTCAATCTCTTGCAGTTTTGTGTGCTTTGTTTCTTCCCAGTAAAAACAGTGACATGTATTTTAAGAAATGTCACTGCAATTATTAGTGACTAAGAGTTTCACAGGAAACATGATCACAACCAAAACACCAATACCTCAGAATGATTAAAACGTAACCCACGCAGCTTTCGGGCAACATTTAAGGGTTCATTCTGACCCTGGTTAATCAATGGAAAGACTATATCCATTCATTCTTTAAGCTGCAAATCAAAAAGACAGATGCTGAATAAACCTGGCCAAGTTTCACAATTTTTCTTAACTAAGAGGTTACAGCACCTTCCACAAAAATCTAAAACTTATCATAAACAGCAAGTTCTGTGAAGAGTGCAAGATAAACAAGCTAACTACACAAAAATAAGGTATATTAACTGAAGCATATTAACAATTTAAGTGTTTCAAATGATAATCACGTAGTTTGCATGAAACTCCCCACATGTGTGGCAGTATCAACAGTTTTCTGACACAATTCTGCTCAAACCAGACCAAGAAGACTCAGTGATAAAAACGCCAACCATCACCAGGGCCTCCTGAACATTAGCATTACTAGTGTACAGGTGGACGACAAAAAGCTGTGGTGAGGAAACTTTGGGATACACTCTTAAGAAAAAGACTGGGCACATAAGTGCTGAAATACATAACCAATGTGTCCTTGTGGTTGGCTCCCTGGATTACTGCTCCAGAAAAAGAGGAAGCAATACCAAACAGAATAGAGGAACATTCCTTATTACACAAACGTTGCATTTCTCCTCTACAAGCACACTCTTAGCTGATGGGCTAGATTCAAACTCACATGCCAGGCACAGAACCTGGTCTGCACAGGCTTTTAGAATTATAGGATCAGTCAGGGTTGGAAGGCACTACAAGAATCATCCAGTTCCAACTTCCCTGCCATGGGCAGGGACACCTCACACTAGATCAGGCTGTCCACAGCCTCATCCAGCCTGGCCCTACACACCTCCAGGAATCAGGTTTTCACCACCTCCCTGGACAAACCCTGCCAAGCTCTCACCACCCTCATACTGGACAACTTCTTCCTAGCATCCAGGCTGAATTTACCAATTTCTAGGTTTGTTGCATTCCCCCCAGTCCTATCACTACCTGACACCCTCAAAAGTCCCTCCCCAGCTTTCTTGTAGCCCCTTCAGATACAGAAAAGCCACAGTAAGGTCTCTTCAAAGCCTTCCCTTCTCCAGACTGAACAGCCCCAACTGCCTCAGTCTCTCCTCACAGCAGAGCAGCTCCAGCCCTCTGATCATCCTCACGGCCCTTCTCTGGACACCTTCCAGCACTTCCATAGCCCTCTTGTAATAGCGGCTCCAGAACTGAACACAGTACTCCACATGGGGTCTCACCGGTGCAGAGTAGAGGGGGAGAATCACCTCCCTCGCCCTGTTGCCCACACTTCTCTTGATGCAGCCCAGGCTCTGGTTGTGTCTCTGGGCTGCAAGAGCACACTGCTGGCTCATATTGAGTTTTTCATCCACCAGCACCCTCAAGTCCCTCTCCTCAGAGCTTCTCTCAAGCCAGTCCCTGCTCAACCTATATTGGTGCTTGGGATTGCCTCCACCCAGATCCAGCACCTTGCACTCTTCCTCCTTGGGACACTCCCCCTTGTCTACCAGAGGTAAGTGCCTCTCTCTTCTATACAAACAACATGGTATTTGGAAATTCCTTAGTTCCAGAAGATGAATGTCCTTCGTTCCTTCCTTCCTCCAGAGCAACAGTGATCCAGTTGTGTCAAAGGGGTCTTTGAAGAGCCCAGAACCAAGAAAAACACAGAACACTGCTATTTAAAAGGTAAAACTGAGTGACAATGATTTTATGTTGGACATCCTGCACCTGTCCCTCAAAAGCATGCTCAGCAGTTCACCAAGAACAGGAGGGAATGCCTCTCCATCACCAAGATAAGCAGTTGGTATCGCCAGGCCTCCAGAAAAGGGTGGTGTAGTGCTTTGTAGTTTACCTCCCCCACCACACGAACTGGGTTAAGAGGGTTTCTTAGGATCCACTACCAAAGGGAGAAGGCACACATTACAGCAGGCTGTCATCCGCTGCCATTGCCTGCTCTCCCACTGAACAACCAGAGTTCAAACTAGAAACAAAGCCTTCTCACGTAGAAATGGCACATATCTACCTATCTGAATATGTCATATATGCTGCTTGGCCTCTGGAAAGACAAAGGTAAAACACACTTTGCCAAAGGTAAGCCTCTCACTGAATACCAGGCCTTTGCTGTCATAAATACTGAATCTTTCTTCTTTTACAAGTCTTTAAGACTTGTCCAGCAAGGAGTTTGAGAGTACTTCCCTTGCCCCAATATTCTGGATATCCAACCTAGACACTGCTAAGGAATTAAATAATTTGAATTGTTCAGATAAAGCAGTCACTAAAAGCACCTACGAAATGCAACCTGATGCAGACACTGTTTACTTTTATGAGCATCTACTTCTTCAGACCTCAGATGCCTCTGAACTCACTCTTCACTGAACTACAAGATCTCAGAAGGAAAGAGAAGGATCTTCTAAAATGAACCACTTGGCATGTCAATAAACACCACTAGCGAAAATTAACTTTTATAAGGAGAGTAACAGAACAAACAATGGATGTCTCCATTTTGGCCTTGGATTTCCAGACTCTTAGCTGCAGCTGTACTCATGACAAGTAGTATCTACTCCAAGAAGTGAAGAAAAATGAGAACCAAGCTACTCTGTAATAAACTTGTAATTCTTGATAAATCAAATTTCTGCCCCTTAAATTACTTACATATGGCAAGTTTGTTCTGCACAGGTCTCATCAGCAAGACACTGTGATGGTTTGGGAGTTCCCCGCCCCCCACACTTTGTAAAATGACCCAGACTAGAACTCAGCCGGCTGGAAGTTAAGAACTGAAGTTCTATTTACAGCTCAGCACAATGTACAAGCAGAGATATACACTATAGACAGGAATAGTTACAGAAATAGACAAGTTAAAGGGAATACAGAAACACAACTCCCCTCCCAGAAATCAGAGACCCCAGGAGGGGCTCCCAACCACCCTTCCACCTTCTCCCCACCCCTATACTTTACCCCAAGGTTTGTCTTATGCGCAAGGTGAGCTTGGAGGATTGGCCGGGGGAGTTAGAAGAAAAGTGGGTAGTGAGATTACTCAGTAGAGAAGAGAAAGAGTCAGAAGCTACTAGACTGAAACGCTGTGCCCCAGAGAGAGACTATCTTATCTAATGTTTTGAGTACTTCTCTTTAACATCTCAGCAAGCCTATAAGTGAAGTAGACATCACCACTGTTTCCTTTTCACAGCCTATAGTGTAATTTTCTCTATTAAAATATTCCAATTAGCCTCAAACCAGCACAGACACAATGCATTCTATCATTTAATTTAACATGTCATTTGTTGTATGAATTTAAAAAGCCTGAGAAAAGTCACATTAAAGAGATAAAAATACTGCTAAGACTACAGCAAGAGGTGCAAAAAATCTAAGAGAATAATTTGATCATAGAATAGTGCAGGCTAGAAGCCACCTCCAAAGGTCATCCAGTCCAACCCTCTCTGCACTCAGCATGGACATTCTCAACTAGATCAGGTTGCCCAGAGCCCTTTTCAGCCCTACCTTGAATATCTCCAGGGATGGGACTCCAACCACCTCCCTGGGCAACCTACCACCAACCTCATAGTAAAGAATTCATTCCTAACATACAATCTAAATCTGCTCATCATAAATGTCACCTAAAATACAGGAGAGGCAAAAAAAAAAAAAAAAAAAAAAAAAAAAAAAAAGGACACT
>VWZE01014112.1:31516-43865 GCA_013396675.1 Eubucco bourcierii
GGAGGAAGGAGCAACGAGGCTCGCTTGGCTGCGCTCCCTCCGCCTCCCGCGAGAGACGCGGCCCAACGCTTGGGGCCGCGCACGTCGCGGGGCACGTAGGCCGCGGAGCCGCCGGGCCTTGCGGGGCTGCCGGCTCTTACCGCGCTCCGGCGGCCTGAGGCGCTCAGAGGCGCCGGCGCTGACCGAAGGGCTGCTGGCCGGGGTATGCGGGTATCGGCCCCCATTTTATGAGGGGAGAGGACAGCCTGGCCCGGCCCGGGTAGCATGTAGGCTGGGTTCGCCGGGCCAAGCCAGGCCTGACGGGGGATGTGGAGGCGAGCAGGCTGCGGGGGCAGCGGGGCGCCCCGCCGCTCTCCTCACTTTGCGGAGCCAAGAGCCTCAAGGGCTAGGAGAGAGACGGGGGGACGGAGTGACACACACGACACACGGCTGTGGAGACCTACCCCGGGCGGCTGCACTCCCCAAGGAAGCACCCCGGCGACCAGAAAGGCTATGCCATCACCTGTGGCCCCGGCCTGTCAGCTCTCCTTGAATGCGGGAGGAACGGCCTGGCCTTGGTGTGGGCTGTGCCTTAGTCTGCAGAGGATCTAGGTCAGGAATTACCGTCCTGATTAGGTACATTGTGTTGTTGAAAATTTGCATTTTTTTCTGTCAGTGAGAGGGCAGCCAAGCTCTGCTTTTCACTTCGTATGTTTTTGAAATGGGAAGGTATTGCCAAGATGACACAATTGCACTTTTCTTTTTTTTTTTTTTTTTTTTTTTTTTTTAAATCAAGCTCAAAGCATGTATAACAACGGCTCAAGTACAGCAAATGCAGATGCACAAAACACTTGTCATTCAAATAGCCCCCTTTTAAGTCAATGAGACAACCAGTAGTACAGAAGCTAAGTCTGTGCACAAGTATTTGCAGGATCAAGGCCAACGTTATTTGTGAACTGCCTTCTCCAGTCATCAAGGAAAACAATGGTGTGTCTAATTTCCTTACAAAATTAAAGTTCAAAATTGCAAACAAAAACCTGAGCGTGTAATCACAGAATGGTCAGGGTTGGAAGAGACCTCAAGAATCATCCAGTTTCAACCTCCCTGCCATGGGGAGGGAAACTTTCCTCTAGCTCAGGTTGCCTAGAGCCACATCCACCCTGGCCTTAAAACATGTGGTTTCCATCACAGAATTAACCAGGTTGAAAAAGACCTCCAAGATAAATTTGAGTCCTACTTATCACCTAACCCTTCTAATTAACTAAACCGTGGCAATAAGTGACTCATCCAGCCTCCCTGGGCAACTTGTTCCAGTCTCTTACGCCCCTTATGGTGAAGAACTTCTTCCTAACATCTCATCTGAATCTCCCCTCCTCTAGCACGGATTCATTCCCTTATCACTACCTGACACCCTAAAAAGTCCCTCACCACCACCCTCTGCAGATACTGGAAGGCCGTAATAAGGTCTCCTGGGAGCCTTCTCCAAACTGTACAACCTTACATCTCTCAGCCTGTCCTCACAGAGAGGTGCTCCAGCACTCTGATCACCCTCGTGGCCCTGGATACTTTGCCAGAAATAGTAGGTTTCTTTAGTAAAGTCACACATGATTGCTTCTCAGGTTCACTCAAAAAAATACAAGTTCCACAGCACTAATATTTTCTAGAAATGTTAGCATTACAGTAATCTGACTCTCGATATCTGCATGCTTGGGAGGTGAAAGTATTAATCTGAGCTAGGAGAGTGGTTTCTTAATGCCACCACCTTTTTGTGCTGCATAATTCCATGCTCAGTGCCACTGGAATTAGCGTACACATTGTGCAGGAAAAAACACTGATTTATTCTCATCTGCTTGTCACTCACACATTCGTGCATTTTCTGTAAAAAAGGGTCTAAGCGATACTGATATCTTGTCCTGCTGGCCACACTGTTCTTGATCCAGGCCAGGATGCCATTGGCTCTCCTGGCCACCTGGGCATACCACTGGCTCGTGTTCAGCTACTGTCTACCAACACCTCCAAGTCTCTCTACCTGGCTGCTCTCTAGCCACTCTGTCCACAGCCCGTAGTGCTGCTTGAGGTTGTTGTGGCCAAAGTGTAGAACCTGGCACTGGAAAAGAGGACGCTTAGGGGTGACCTCACTGCTGTCTGCAACTACCTGAAAGGAGGTTGTAGCCAGGTGGGGTCGGGCTCTTCTCCCAGGCAACCAGCAACAGAACAAGGGGACACAGTCTCAAGTTGTGCTGGGGGAGATCTAGGCTGGATGTTAGGAGGAAGTTCTTGACAGAGAGAGTGATTGGCATTGGAATGGGCTGCCCAGGGAGGTGGTGGAGTCACCATCCCTGCAGGTATTTAANAGGATGCCATTGGCTCTCCTGGCCACCTGGGCATACCACTGGCTCGTGTTCAGCTACTGTCTACCAACACCTCCAAGTCTCTCTACCTGGCTGCTCTCTAGCCACTCTGTCCACAGCCCGTAGTGCTGCTTGAGGTTGTTGTGGCCAAAGTGTAGAACCTGGCACTGGAAAAGAGGNCATTTTTTACTTATTATGTAGAGTATGAACTTCAGGAGTAATTTTGTTGTGCAGTCTGAAAAATCAAAGGACTTCTTCACACCACATGGCAGACATAAAGGTAGTGAAATGAAAGGTAGCAATGAACCTTAATACTTTTTATTTACAGATGAGATTTTCTGTTCTCAGAGTGGCCCTTTTACATCCATTCGTAAACATTTGGTTTCATTATGTTTCATTTTACACTTTAAATGTCTTCAGTTTCTTTTTCAAAAGTCTTTTTTTAGTTGTATTTATCACAGAATCATAGAATGGCTTAGATTGGAAAGGACCTCAAAGATCATCTACATCCTACCCCCCACCACAGGCAGGGACACCTCCCACTAGAACAGGTCGCTCAAGGCCTCATCCAACCTGGCCTTGAACACCTCCAGGGAGGTTGTAGAGCTACAACCTCCCTGGGCAACCCATTCCAGTGTTTTGTTTCCCCCAAAAAAAAAATAATTTAAGACTTAAAACACCCAATGATGCTAATAAACTAAGGACCCAGCATTGTTGCTTCATCTGTGTGGACTGATCTCTCCATCCATTACCAATTTACATGCAAATCAACATTTAGAAAACAAGAACCCTGGAGGCTTCAACAGAGCTAGGGAACAGGGGAAACAAACCCACCCAAGTCTTCCTGGCTTAAACTGGTTGTCTTAGTATAACAAGCGAGCTAGAAATCACAAGGGGTGTGAAATGTGGTTTAAATTGTTAACTAAAAACATCTTGCCTGACCTGCCTTAAACTGTGTGTTGAGGCAAGGAGCGTGCTGGCTGTGACTGTATTAGGTGTGTAGTCCACTTCCGTGTCTGTTTTCTTAAAGAAAGTGAAAGCTGTTGGCACTTTGAAGATGCCAAAGAGGTTATATGACTATCTATGTGTTGGTACATCTGCTGCTTTCAGTCTTGGCTCAGTACATTTCTCTATGGTGGTGAGGCTTGTTTCACCCAGATGCACAGAAGCACAGAAACACTCAGGTTGGCAATGCCCCTCAGGATCACCAAGCCCAACCCATATCCCTACTCTACAAGGTGCACCCTAAACCATAGCCCCAAGCACCACAGACAAACCACCTTGAAACACAGCCAGGCTTGGGGACTCCACCACTTCCCTGGGCAGCACATTCCAATGCCTGACCACTCTTGCCAGCAAAAAATGTTTCCTAATGTCCAGTCTAAACCTACCCAGTGGCAGCCTGAGACCATTCCCTCTTGTTCTATCACTAATGAATTGTGAGAAGAGGCCAGCACCAACCTCTCCACAACCTCCTTTCAGTCAGTTGTAGACAGCCATGAGGTCTGACCTCAGCCTCCTCTGTTTCACACTAACCATCCCCAGCTCCTTCTGTTGCTCCTCATCAGATTTATTCTCCAGGCCCTTCCCCAGCTTCCTTGTCCTCCTCTGCACTGGCTCCAGCACCTCCACATCTCTCTTGTATCAACGTGCCCAAAACTGAACACAGTACTCAAGGTGTGGCCTCACCAGAGCTGAGTCCAAGGACACAATCCCCTCCCTGCTCCTGCTGGCCACAGCATTTCTAATCCCAACCAGGATGACATTGGCTTTCTTGGCCACCTGGACACACTGCTGGCTCATACTGAGTTGCTTGTAAACTGAATTAAGTACCTGCTTAATTAAAGAGGTGTCCTTAAGTCGTTTAGTACAATGGCTGCTAATCTTGTGTGGACACTCCTAATCCACCTTGAATCTTATATGGTATGGTTTGACCTGCTTGTGTAAGTCTTTGTCTGCAAACAGAAATGCATTTGCTGGTTTTAACTTCATTTAACTCTTTCTCACAGAATCACAGAATGCCAGGGGCTGGAAGGAACCTCAAAAAATCATCCAGTCCAACCTACCTGCCAGAGCAGGAGCACCTAGAACAGATCACACAGGAACACATCCAGACAGAACTTGAATATCTCCAGAGAGGGAGACTCCACAACCTCACTAGGCAGCCTGTGCCAGGCTTCTGTCACCCTCACAGGGAAAACATTTTCTTCATGTTTCCATGGAACTTCCTATGCCTCAACTCCCACCCATTGCCCCTTGTCTTGTCAGCAGAGCCTGGGTCCAATCTCTTGGCACTCACCTTTCCATCTTTATAACCATTCCTCAGGTTCCCCCTCAGGCTTCTCCTCTCCAAGCAGCGCAGCCCCAGCTCTCTCAGCCTTAATTCACAGACTAGGCTGATACACATCAGTTTTCAGTCCATGTAAGAATGTCTATAGGAGTCAAGATGCACATTTTTGCCTATGACAGCACAGGATCAATAAAACACAATGGCAGCAATTACAGTAAACCTCTCCTGCAAGGTGATTTGCATATGCAGACTTATGCAGCCAAAAATTCCTCTGGTGCTACTAAAATCAATCAGGAGTCTTCTACCTAAGCTAGGGCTTACCATGCATGATCTGAAACAGTCATGACACTTACCTAGTAGCCACTTGGATTTCAGGGGCTGTGGCTTCTGCTCATGCCCACAGAGGGCTAAACTCTTCAGCATCTGGCTGGAAAGCTTGGGAAGAGTTCACTGAGAGGCATGAATGTACTCAAAAACCCAAACTGCTTTCTTGCCATGACTCTGCCTGTTCACTGGGGATTCTCTGCAGCTTTTCTAAACCTTTGCTCCATGGAATTTGTGGATACCCTTTGGCTCATTCAAAACATCACCAACAGATGTGGACAAAGCAGTCACTAAGTGGGAGGAAGGCAAATTGCCCAGAGTATGTGCAGGCTACTGTTAAGAGTGTCCCCCTTTAGCAAAACATAAAGTTAAATTAGTCATATTAGGACAACAATCCTTGGTCACAGGTAGAGGCAGAAAGTGGTGAATAGCTAAGCTTGTAAGTCAGTTTTAGACAGAACAAAAGAGTGTTTTGGAGAGCTGAAAGGAACTTTCCTTCTCCCACCCACAGGCTGTCCTCAGGAAAAACAAATACACCTGAGAGCAAGAGTTAGCAGCTCTTCAGTGGTGGTAAAATAAG
Organism: Eubucco bourcierii; assembly: GCA_013396675.1. Taxonomy (NCBI): domain Eukaryota; kingdom Metazoa; phylum Chordata; class Aves; order Piciformes; family Ramphastidae; genus Eubucco; species Eubucco bourcierii. The sequence continues at coordinate 37,041 of VWZE01014112.1, forward strand.
CTGTGCTTTTCTTTCTTAATTTGGGGTTTAAGCCTCTTGCAAGAAACAGGTTGAACCAGGACACAGTGCCCCTTCTGAAGAAAGCAGAATTTTCTGATGTCTTCTAAACTCAGGCTATGCGAGACAGAATCACAGAATGTTAGGGCCTGTGTGGTGGTGGTTTTGGAGTTTCCCCCTCCCCTACAGTTCCTCAGATTAACTCGGCCAGCTGGAAGTTAAGGAACGAAGCTGTATATTTGCACAAAATTTACAAGCAGATACACACAACACATACAGATATTTACAGCTATATACAATTATACCAGTTAAAAGTGATACAGAACTACAAAACTCTTCCTGAACAGCAGAACCACCCAGGAGGGCTTTTATAACCATTCCTGAGGTCCCCCATCAGGCTCCTATTCTCCAAGCAGTACAGCCCCAGCTCTCTTACTTTCAAGAGTAAAAGCACTAAGATCACTCATTTCCTTATTGTATGTTCTCATCATTTTAAATTATGACATAAATTGGAGCACAAATTACTTAGATTTGGGAGAAATTGGAAGTGTTCTCCAATTTGTAGTTGATGTAGGAAAGGTAAGGGAAGCTGTTTCCATGGCGCTGTCCTTATCTATCCTTTCACTCCTACAAGGGATTTTCCAAGGATGGCTGCTGGCAAGGGAAGCCCTAGAAGTGCAGCTCCATTACTGTTTTAGTGTTAAAATGCATCACAAGGTATCCACACAGATGGCCTCTCATCTGCTGGGTTTGTAGTTTCCAGGAGGGAATATTTGGAGCAGAAGTATCTTTATCTCAGCCTCTCATATTTTTACTATCAGGAAACCCTCTCTCAGCCTTTTGCTGTAGTGCCCTCAGTGTCTAATTTAGTCCTAATTACACCAGAGCACCAGGAGGGAAGGGAAAAAATTTTTTTTTAGAAAGAAATCTACCAATTTTGGAAAATAATGTGACCCCAAGCAGGAAAATGTAACATTTTCTAGAGATGAGAGGCTTCACACTTCTGTATAGCAACTAAAGAGGTCTGCCAGAGTGCCAGTAAATGAGAAGAGAAATCGAAAATTAGAGACAGCAGCAATTTCAAGTATTTCTGAAGGCAAAAAAAAAAAAAAAGAGTAATGCTGGAGATGGAAATATGTTTTTCAGAGGAGACAAAGTATTAGACAAACACAAGCAGGCACTGACTGACATTCCTAATCAAGATTATCCTTGGAGAATCACAAAATTATCCAGTTTGGAAAAGAACTCTGAGATCGAGTCCAACTTATCACCTAAACCATGGCACCAAGTGCCTCATGCATTCTCCTCTTAAACACCTCCAGGGATGGGGACTCTACCACCTCCCCGGGCAGCCCATTCCAATGCAAATCACTCTTGCTGGGAAGAACTTCTTCCTAACATGCAGTCTGAACCTGCTCTGCCACAACTTGAGGCTGTGTCCTCAATGCATGGCAGCAGAGCCCAACCCCACCTGGCTACAACCTCCCTTCAGGTAGCTGTAGAGAGCAATGAGGTCTGCTCTTGGCCTCCTCTTCTCCAGGCTGCACACTCCCAGCTCCCTCAACCTCTCCTCAGAGGGCTGTGATCCAGCCCCCTCCCCAGCCTTGGTGTCCTTCTCTGGACACCTTCAAGCACCTCAACATCTTTCTTAAATTGAGGGGCCCAGAACTGGGGTAGAAATTATGGCAATGCTGACAGGAGAACCCTTCCTATCTTGGCTCTCAAGATTACAGTAAATGGCACTATGGCTGGTCATCACTGGAGAGCATACTGGTCACAGGACAACAGGATCACAGGATGTCAGGGGTTGGAAGCTACCTCTGGAGATCACCCAGTCCAACCTCCCTGCCACAGCAGGAGCAGAGAATGCAGCACGGGTAGCACAGGAACACATCCAGACAGGGCTGGAAAGGCTCCAGAGAAGGAGACTCCATAACCTCTCTGGGCAGCCTGTGCCAGGGCCTTGTCACCCTCACTGGAGGGAAATTTCTCCTCATATTGAGTTGAAACCTTCTCTGTTCCAGTTTGTATCCGTTGTTCCTTGGCTTATTGCTGTGCACCACCCAAAAGAGCTTGGCCCCCTCCACTTGCCCTCCAGCCCTCAGATAGTTATAGACATCAATCGGTGACTTGCTATAAGTCATGTGACAGTCTCCTCTCCCAAGCTCCAATGCATGGATAAAGCTGCTGACTGGGACTACAGATCTATTATCTTACCCACAGTGAGCTTAGCCTTTCCAGTTCAAGAAAAGTCCAAGAAAAGTCTTCCCTAGGGAGAAAAACATAATGACACAATACAGTTTACAATCAAACGTGGCCATTCCAATGTCTGAGAACCCTCTCTGGGAAGAAATATTTCCTAGCATCCAGCCTGAGCCTCCCCTGGCACAGCTTGAATCCATTTCCTCTGTTCCTGTCTCTTGCCACCAAGGAGCAGAGGCTGCCTCCTCCTCGCTCCAACCTCTCTGCAGGGAGCTGCAGATAGCAATGAGCTCTGCCCTCAGTCTCCTCTGCTCCAGACTCAACACCCCCAGCTCCCTCAGCCCTTCCTCATAGCACAGGTGCTCCAGACCCTTCTCCAGCCTCATTGCCCTTCTCTAGACACACTTCAGCCCCTGAACACCCTTTTTATAGTAGAGGAGCTCAGAATTGAATGAAGGGCCCAGATCCCTCTTCTGCTGTTTCATATTTGTTTTTAAAAAATTACAATGGGTTAATTTTGTAGCAGCAGGCTTCATGCCAAATTAAAAACCTAGCTTCACGTTAGACTCTGTATTGTCCATCCTTCAGCAGTCAACACAAAATCAGGAAACCCTATGAACTAGCCCTGACTGTGCCAGCAAGCTCATGCTGGATTGCTAAGGATGTACCATATTATCACAGAATCACTCAGGGTCAGAAGGGAACACAAGGATCATGCAGTTCCAACCCCCCTGACAGGAGCAGGGACACCTCACACTAGATCAGGCTGTCCACAGCCTCATCCAGCTTGGTCTTAAACACCTCCAGGCATCAGGCTTCCACCACCTCCATGGGCAATCCCTTCCAGGCTCTCACCACCCTCATGCTGAACAACTTCTTCCTAGCATCCAGTCTGAATCTACCCATTTCTAGTCTGGTTCCATTTTTCCCAGTCCTATCACTACCTGACACCCTCAAAAGTCCCTCCCCAGCTTTCTTGCAGCTCCCTTAATATACTGGAAGGGCACAATGATGTCACCTGGGAGCCTTCTGCTCTCCAGACTGAACAGCCCCAACTCCCTCAGTCTCTCCTCACAGCAGAGCAGCTCCAGCCCTCTGATCATCCTCCTGGCCCTTCTCTGGACACCTTCCAGCACATCCATAGCCCTCTTGTAATAGGGGCTCCAGATCTGGACACAGTGAGCCAGTAGTGTGCAGATCTGGTCTGAGTCATCACAGCATCCAGCCTGAGGGGACATAGCTGTTTTCCAGGATGGTTATTTTACAGCTGGTCACATTGCAAGCTGACAAAAAAACTGCTTAGCCCAAGGAGCCCTGATAATTAGGTCTCTGTGCTCTGCTAACAAAGTTAGACTGTTTTCAGGGAGGATGAGCTGTGGGAGAGGCTTCACATCTGCCTGCAAAACATAGAATGGACCTACCCTGGTTGCACAGCCTGTGCACTGCCCTGCTGTGCAGGAAGCTTGGTCTTTGCTCTTCATCCTTTTCTTGGGTGAAATGCCTGAGTCTGACATCATTCACTGCCTTCAGGATACTAGGGATGGTGTTGGTAGCACAGCCTGTGCACTGCTCTGCTGCACAGTGAAGCACTACAAGTTTGCTGTTTGCTCTTCATCCTTTTCTTGGGTGAAATGCCTGAGTCTGACATCATTCACTGCCTTCAGGATACTAGGGATGGTGTTGGTAGCACAGCCTGTGCACTGCTCTGCTGCACAGTGAAGCACTACAAGTTTGCTGTTTGCTCTTCATCCTTTTCTTGAGTGAAATGCCTGAGTCTGTCATCGTTCACTGCCTTCAGGATACCTGGGATGGTGCTGGTTGCACAGCCTGTGCACTGCTCTGCTGCAGTGAAGCACTACAAGTTTGGTCTTTGCTCTTTTCCTCCTCCTCCTGGATGAAGCACCCAAGTCTGTCATCATTCACTGCCTCTGGGATGCCTGAAAGAGTTTTGTGCCTTGCTCTGGTGCAGGTGGGGTTTTTGCCGTCAATCCAGGATGGTGAAGCACTAAAGCAACAAAACAGAATACAGGATAGGACACTGTTGCCAAAATCATTCAGGTCTGAGCTAAAACCAAAGACCAATTGCTGGGCTCTCACTGCTGTTGGTTTAAATCTTCCTGAGCCGATTCGCATTTACTTTAAGTAGCTTTTATTTACTGCCTTGCAATTCCCGTAGGGGTGCATAAGCAGGATTTGAAGAGCCAAGTTTCAGTCTTGTTGCTGGTCTTATCATTGTTATAGTTGCTAATTATCTGCAGAAGGGTTGTGTTTTAACTGAATCCAGGTGGCAGTGTGTTAGGTCAGGACCTGCCCTGGAAGGGTCCCAGCACAAGAGGCAGCTGCTGTGGAGCAGGGGAGATCAGTTCGCAGTGCAACCAGGGGCAGATCTCCTGAGCCCTTTTCCCAGGTGGATCTGGCACCTGGCAGCAGCCTCTTTGCTTTGTGTTTCTCCAGGTGGTTGCTTTGCCAAAAATGCCCAGCCTCAGCTATCCATTTTGCTGTTAGTTGGTGCTGTAAATAAAGATATGTAGGATGCCAACCAAACCTTCATTAATGATCAGGAAATAAGTGTTTTGGTTCAAGTCTACTGTGTAGTGACTTCTCTGTCTTGGCCTTATGGTAGTTACAGTAGGTAGGGCGGGAAGGGAGCAATCCTAGTGCTAAAGCATTTATTTCTAAGCTCATCTCTGAACCTTTTCTTAAGTTTAATCAATGGGATCCTGGGGTGCACAAAGAAGAGTGTGTCCAGCAGATTGAGGGAGGTTCTCCTCTGGGCTCCCCAGTTAAGGAGGGACAGGGATCTACTGGAGAGAGTCCAAGGGAGGGCTACAAGGATGCTGGAGGGACTGGAGCACTGCCTGATGAGGAAAGGCTGAGAGCCCTGGGGCTGCTTAGTCTGCAGAGGAGAAGACTGAGAGGGGATCTGAGCAATGGATAGAAATAGCTGAGGACTGGGGGTGAGGAAGGAAGGGATAGGAACAGCCTCTGCTCACTTGTACCCTGGCATAGGACAAGGGGCAAGGGATGGAAATTGCAGCCTAGGAACTCCTACCCAAACATGAGGAAGAACTTCTTGCCTGTAAGGGTGGGAGAGCCCTGGCACAGGCTGCCCAGAGAGGTTGTGGAGTCTCCTTCTCTGGAGCCTTTCCAGCCCTGTCTGGATGTGTTCCTGTGTGACCTGCACTGAATTCTCTGCTCCTGCTGTGACAGGGGGGTTGAACTGGAAGCTCTCCAGAGGTCCCTTCCAACCCCTTACACCGTGTGATATCTAATGCATTCCAAACAATCTATCATTTGTAACACACAGTTAAAATCCCTGTGGTACACTGCAGCAGTGTACAAACTCATCTGGAAAAGTGCAAGCAATAACTCTTTTTGTTTACAGTTATCATCAAGTATTTGAGGTCTTATGGCAGTCTGGGGAGGAGAAAAGCTATTGAACCAGTTTAGAATAATTCCTCATTTGTATTCTCTAAACTGGGCAGGCAGTTTTTCCTCTTCTTTAGAAGAGACATTTTATGGGCACTGAGGCTTCACCCACCCACAGCCAGGAAAATAGCAAGCAATTGTGTTTTAAGAGCTCTGTCACATGCGTGTGCATCTTGTGTGTGAATGCTCTACTGTTGCAGTACTTCGGAGAGAAACAGAGCAGCCGTGGATTTGACTGCCTAAATGCAGCTCCTGGGATGAAAATAGAAGCCCACCAGTAATCCCTGCTGCTGCTTGTTGCTTGACTTTCCTTTTCTCTGGGGTTCTTGAGAATAAGAGATGTCCATTTACAATTTCACACAACAATTCCTTCCCTGAAACTCTGTGTCCAGTTCTGGGCCCCTCAATTTAAGAAAGATGTTGAGGTGCTGGAAGGTGTCCAGAGAAGGGCACCAAGGCTGGGGAGGGGCCTGGAGCACAGCCCTGTGAGGGGAGGCTGAAGGAGCTGGGGGTGTGCAGCCTGCAGAAGAGGAGGCTCAGAGCAGACCTCATTGCTCTCTACAGCTGCCTGAAAGGAGGTTGTAGCCAGGTGGGGTTGGACTCTTCTGCCAGGCACTGAGGGACAGAACAAGAAGACACAGCCTGAAGCTGTGCCAGGGCAGGTTCAAGCTGGATGTTAGGAAGAAGTTTTTCCCAGCAAGAGTGATTGGCATTGGAATGGGCTGCCCGGGGAGGTGATGGAGTCCCCATCCCTGGAGGTGTTTAAGAGGAGGCTGAATGAGGCACTTGGTGCCATGGGTTAGTTAATTAGAAGGGTTAGGTGCTAGGTTGGACTCAACAATCTTAGAGGTCTTTTCCAACTTGTTTAATTCTGTGATATTAGAAAACAACAACAACAACCAAACAGTAAAAATATTAATTTTTAAACTGTTTAAAAAACAGTGAGACCTCACCTGGAGCACTCTGTCCAGTTCTGGAGCCTCTGTTACAAGAAAGATCTAGAAGTGCTGGAAGGTGTCCAGAGATGGGCCACAAGGATAATCAGAGGGTTTGAACTGCTCTGCTGTGAGGACAGGCTGAGAGAGTCGGGGCTGTTCAGTTTGGAGAGAAGAAGCCTCTGAAGAGACCTTATTGTGGCCTTCCAGTATCTGAGGGGGGCTACAAGACAGCTGGGGAGAGACTTTTGAGGGAGTCAGG
>VWZE01014112.1:49707-75039 GCA_013396675.1 Eubucco bourcierii
AAAAAAAAAAAAAAAAAAGCATTCCCTCTAAATTATGCATTCAAATGACACCAGAGTACATAGTGCTTCTGCATGTTTAATGAAAATAAAAAATTCAACAGGTTCCAGATACCACTGGTGAATAAAATATAAGTGTTTTCACACATCTGTCTACTCAGATTCATGGACACCGTAGGCTACACGTAAAGAGGACCTGCAGCTGTACTGGCTTTGAATGTCCAAGGTGCTTTCAGCACAGGCAGGCTTTGACAGCCTCTTACATGCAGCAGGCAGTGAGTGGATTGCATCGGAGACCTCCCTTCAAAAAGCAACACATTGGCTTGGGTGGTCTGACTGAAGCAACAACAGTCCCACAGAGACTTCTTGGTTGCTGTGGGAAGTCATTCTGCCCTGGACTGGCACTGGGGAGGCTTCACCTCCAGCACTGTGTGCAGCTCTGGGCCCTCACTGCAAGAGAGATATAAAGGGGCTGGAGCAGGGCCAGAGGAGAGCAACGAGAATGGGGAAGGGACTTGAGGGGAAGGCTGCTGAGGAGAGGCTGAGGGAGCTGGGCTGGGGTAGCCTGGAGGAGAGGAGACTCAAGGGGGGACCTTAGCACACTCTACAGCTACCTGAAGGGAAGGTGTAGTCAGATGGGGGTCAGGCTCTGCTGCCAGGTAACTTGAGGGCATGGCTGAAGCTGTGCCAGGGGAGGGTTAGGTTGAATGTTAGAAAGCACTTCCTGCTGGAAAGGGGAATTAGAGACTGGAATGGACTGCCCAGGGAGGTGGTGGAGTTGCCCTCCCTGAAGATGTTTAAGGCAAGCTTGGCTGTGGCACTCAGTGCCATGATCTGGTCTCTGTGGTGGTGTTAGGTCCTAGGCTGGACTGGATGATCTCAGAGCTCTATTCCAGCCTCAATAATTCTGTGATTCTGTGAACACCTGTGTGGAAATCTACCATAATGAGGAAACCCTAATGCCTCCACAAGCTTACAAGGAGTTGAAATGTCAAGGCATCTGCTGCTCTCCCTAAACCTCTTTGTTCTCCTATGGAGAGGAACAGGCACCACTAAAGGGTAATTTGTCTTACCTATTGAGATCAGATAAAACAACCCTTGTAGGTGTTTACTTCGTTACATTGGCTAGGAGAGGAGGGCAACTGCCTTAGGCTGCACATCTAAATTTTAGGTCCCTAAAGTCAAGAGAAGTGGATCACAGGATCACAGGATGTTAGGGGTTGGAAGTGACCTCTGGACATCCTCAAGTCCAACCCCCAGGGAATGGTTGATTAATCTAGGCCATTTCCAGCTCTCAAAAAAAACCCTGGACTCTGAGATTAAATTGATTACCTGATGTTCCACCTGATCAGTGAGGTGCTTGCTTGAGTGGCTCCCTCCAGATGTCCTTTAATTCAGAAATGCCTTTGTGTTTTGTTGCAGATTACTTTGCGTGCTGTGATCCTCCAGGCTCCATCAAGTTAAAAACTCAAAGCCTCCAAATCTGAGTTTTGCCTGACAGTGTTCTCAGGTATGGCAGGACAGAGCAGATGCTGTGTGGAGAGGCTATCCTGCAAGAGGGAGAAAGCCAGAGAGGGTTTAGTCCACATTGGGGTTTTTATCCTACCTTCACACAAAAAATCTCTTATTTTCCTCTTGCCTAATTTTCCCTGGCCACTTTCTGAAATGCTGTCTAAGAGCAGCATTTCCACCACAGTAACAAGATGCTCATTTTGCAACTGTGAAGCTGTTTGGCATTCCACAGATGGAGCTGTGTTGTTGTCCACTCTTCTGGTTTTATTCCAATAACTTCTCAGGACTTGGTTCTTTCACATATTTCACAGAATCGACCAGGTTCCTGTAACAGTGGCTCCAGAACTGGACAGAGTGCTCCAGGTGAGGTCTCACCAGGGCTGTGTAGAGGGGCAGAATCCCCTCCCTCGCCCTGCTGCCCACACTTCTCTAGATGCAGCCCAGGCTCTGTTTGTGTCTCTGGGCTGCAAACACACACTGCTGGCTCATGTTGAGTTTCTCACCCACCAGCACCCACAAGTTCTTTTCTTCAGGGCTGCTCTCAAGCCACGCTGTGCCCAGCCTATATTGGTGTGCTGGTTTGAGGCTAATTAGAATATTTTAATAGAGAAAATTACACTATAGGCTGTGAAAGGAAAACATCATGATGTCTACTTCACTCATACGCTTGCTGGAGAATTGTTTGGGAACACTAACCAAAACAATAGATAAGTCAGTCTCTCTCTGTTGCTTGCTGGAACAGGAGCTGCTGGGGCAATCTAGCAGTTTCTGGGCTCTGGCTCCTTTGCTGATTAATCCTCACTAACCACTTTTCTTCTAACCCTCCTGGCCGATCTTCCTAATTTACCTTGCACGTAAGGCAAACCTTGGGGTAAGGTACAGGGGTGGGGAGAAGGTGGAAGGGTGGTTGGGAGCCCCTCCTGGGGTCTCTGATTTCTGGGAGGGGAGTTGTGTTGCTGTATTACCTTTTACTTGTATATTTCTGTAAATATTCTGTATATAGTGTAAATATCTGCTGTACATTGTGCAAAGCTGTAAACAGAGCTTCATCATTTAACTTCCATCCGACTGAGTGCTAGTCTGGGTCATTTTACAAGTGTGGGGGGGAGGGGGTAACTCCCAAACCTTTACAATTGGTGCCTGGAATTGCCTCAACCCAGATGGAAGACCCTGCACTTGTTCTTGTTGAACTTCATGAGGTTGGCTTGGGCACACTTCTGCAGCCTGTCAGGGTCCCTCTTGGATGGATCCCTTCCTTCCAGTGTGTGAGCCACTTACAGCTGTGCAGGTTACTGCTGTTATACTGCAATCAGTCTTGCAGTGAATGTCTGTCAGTGACTTTTAGCTTAGGTTGACACTCCCTAATGTCATAATGATGCATGGGATTGTTCTTTCCCAGGTGCAAGAGTCTCTTCCCTTGTCCTTGTTGAATTTCATTTCATTTCTCCCTGCCCAACTCTCCAGCCTGGCTAAGCCTGGCTGAATGGCAGTGCAGCCCTGCAGTGTCTCAGCCACAATACCCAGTTCTGTGTCATCAGTAAAATTATTAGGACTTCTTAAGAAGTAATTCTGTTGGCAGATGAGTGCCAATGCTGTATCTGATGGACAAGAGAAATCTGAATATATTAAAAAAACACTTTAAAAACTAATATTTTTACTGTTTGGTTGTTGTTTTAATATCACAGAATGAAGCAAGTTGGAAATGAGCTCTGAGCTCATCAAGTCCAACCTATCACCTAACACCTTCTAATCAACTAAACTATGGCACCAGGTGCTCTATCCAGTCTCCTCTTAAACACCTCCAGGGATGGGGACTCCCCAGGCAGCCCATTCCAATGCCAATCACTCCTGCTGGGAAGAACTTCTTCCTAACATCCAGCTTGAACCTGCCCTGGCACAGCTTGAGGCTGTGTCCTCTTGTTCTGTCCCTCAGTGCCTGGCAGAAGAGACCAATCCCAGCTGGCTGCAACCTCCCTTCAGGTAACTGTAGAGAGCAATGAGGTCTGCCCTGAGCCTCCTCTTCTGCAGGCTGCACACCTCCAGCTCCCTCAGCCTCTCCTCACAGGGCTGTGCTCCAGGCCCCTCCCCAGCCTTGGTGCCCTTCTCTGGACGCCTTCCAGCACTTCAACATCTTTCTTAAATTGAGAAGCACAGAAGTGGACACAGTATTTATCTTAGAACTTTCCCACAAAAGGGTAAAAGAAAAGAGAAAGTAAACCCCTATCATCTTCCCAGAGATCTCCCGCAAATTGTCTTTCCAAGCTGATGGCATTAGCAGAGCAGATTAGCTTAATAGATGGAATATAATGCACTCACATTTAGTCTAATGCTGCTTTACACAAGGGGCTAACAAACTGAATTCTATCCAGACCAGGATTACCTGAGAGTAATTCTGTCATGTGGCTGGGTTGACTCATCTCCAGCCTGTGGATGTGCCTGGACTGGGCTGAAGTTGTCCTCCAGGCTTCAGCATTAATCCAATATTAATGAAGGAGGGATTCCAGGCTCAGTGACTTCTGTATGGTAGTGTCTAAGACCTAAGCACAGGTGGAAGAGTGGTTTCTGGTCCTGAGAGGTTGTCTCTGTAAGCCAGGTTGGCTTTTTAAGTTCAAATTAAGCACACATGCTTGGTGTTTTTTTTTTTTTTTCCTCAAATGACATTGTGTTCTCATGAAGGTTATGGTGCTGACAAATAGCTTTGCTCAGCAACAAACCCTATGTGAAAAGTGCAAAATACACTGCCCTGGCAGTCTGCCCAAAGCCTGTTTTGCTGTGAATTGATTTAAGGTGAAGGTGTAGAAGTCTTCATACACTTCACAGTGAGCCTGTGATGGAGACACTCTGACACAAGGTTTGTGAACTCTGCTCAGGAGCACTGTGGATGTAGCAGTAGGGAGCCAGGCGCCTAGCTACAGGAAGGAGACTTTGGGAGCAGAGCTGCAGGGGCAGCTGGAGGCTGAAAAAGAAGGTACAGTTTTAAGCATCTTGTGGCAAACTTCAAAGTGCATCAGGCAGGGATATTCTAGAATCACAGTATTGTCAGGGCTGGAAGGGACCTCAAGGATCAACCAGTTCCAACCCCTCTGACATGGGCAAGGACACCTCACACTAGATCAGGTTGCCCAGAGCCACATCCAGCCTGGCCTTAAACACCTCCAGAGATGAGGCTTCCACCACATCCCTGGGCAAACCCTGCCAGGGTCTCACCACCCTCATGGTGAACAACTTCTTCCTGCCATCCAATCTGAGTCTACCCACTTCTAGCTTTGTTCCATTTTCTCCAGTCCTATCACTACCTGACACCCTCAAAAGTCCCTCCCCAGCTTTCCTGTAGCCCCCTTCAGATACTAAAAGGCGACAATAAGGTCTCCTGGGAGCTTTCTCTTCTCCAGACTGACCAACTCCAACTCTCTCAGCCTGTCCTCACAGCAGAGCAGCTTCATCCTTCTGATCATCCTTGTGGCCCTTCTCTGGACACCTTCCAGCACCTCCAGATCTTTCCTGTAATAGAGACTCTGGAACGGAACAGGTGGAGTCTCATCAGAGTTGAGTAGAGGGGGAGGATCTCCTCCCTCACCCTGCTGGCCATACTTCTCTTGATGCAGCCCAGACTCTGGTTGTGTCACTGGGCTGCAAGTGCACACTGGTGGCTCATGTTGAGCTTCTCATCCCCCAGCACTCCCAAGTCCCCCTCCCCAGGGCTACTCTGAAGCCAGTCACTGCCCAGAACTAGTCCAGATAATTCACAGGTCCCACACTTAACAGTTCTACTTATTTGCATTAACACTGTAAACCAAACCCAAATATGTGCTTTGCTTTTCAGAGTTTTGATCTCTGGGTTGCCCTGTCTTGATTTTTCCTGTTGGAAGAAGCCACCTCAGCTCCTGTGAGTTTGTCCCCACAAGTCTCCCTTTAAAAGAGGAGAGGAAGCTTTATGTGCAGTATTACTTCTGAAGGGATAATGCAAGTGCTGCCAGATTATGCTGGTATGAGGCTAATTGGAATATTTTAATGAGAGAAATTAGATCATTGGCTGTGAAAAGAAAATAATAATGATGTCTATGTTACCCATTGGTTCTGCTGAGGGATATATAAACAAGAAACAATAACAAAGCTTCTCAGCCTCTGTTTGGCTACAGCTTGCTTTGTTAACTCCTTTGCCTGGACCTGTATAACCCAATCTAATAATTTTTATTCTGACTCCTTACTTGCATCTCAGTCCTGCAGGCAAGCCTTCTGAGATAAGGGAGGGCCCCCGCCCCCAAACCAGCACAGAGATGCTGGAAGCCTGTATCAGGATGCGTCAGGAGAAGTATTGTTCTGTCCTTCCACATCAGCTGGGTCTATGCCTCTTGTTTCTAAGAGAACCTTTCTCTTCTTATCCATGCTGAAATTGGCCTGTTGTAGGTTTCTGATTCAATTCTCCAGAGGAATGCTCTCATCTCTCACTTCTGGGGAAGGAAGTGAGATTTATTTTGAGATTTCATTGCTGTCTATAACTACCTGAAGGGAGGTCGTAGCCAGGTGGGGTTGAGCTCTTCTCCCAGGCAACCAGCAACAGAACGAGGGGACACAGTCTCACATTGTGCCAGGGGAAGTCTAGGCTGGATGTTAGGAGGAAGTTCTTGACAGAGAGAGTGATTGGCATTGGAATGGGCTGCCCAGGGAGGTGGTGGAGTCACTGGCCCTGGAGGTGTTCAAGCAGAGCCTGGATGGGGCACTTAGTGCCATGGTCTAGTTGATTGGGTAGGGCTGGGTGATAGCTTGGACTGGATGAGCTTGGAGGTCTCTTCCAACCTGGTTGATTCTATGGTACTATGATTTCCTAAAGTGAAAATATTTCCTCTTCCCTTGCAAATATAGTTCCTATCGGCAGCAATGAACACAGCTCCACACAGCAGACTGTTCCACCATCACTGTTTCCTCAACGCAGGAAGGACATGGAGCAGGTCCAGAGGAGGGCCATGAGAATGACCAGGGGGTTGGAGCACCTCTGCTACAAAGACAGCCTGCTGCCACACTATTGCTGATACAGACCAAGATGCTATTCGCCTTCTGTGCCAGCTGGGCACACTGCTGGCTCATGCCCAGCTGCTGTCATCCAGCACTGCCAGGTCCCTCTCTGCCAGGGTGCTCTCCAGCCACTCACCCCCCAGTCTGCAGCACTGCATGGGGTTACTGTGGCCAAGCTGTAGGACTTTGCCCTTGGCCTTGTTAAACCTAATCCCATTGCCCTCAGCCCATAGAAGTATAAGGCTGTGATATGAATTAAATAAGCACCTGAGAGATTGTTTTCAGCAAGTGTCAGGATGTTTATTCTAAATAAAAAACAAACCAAATTGATTTCTATTTCTAATTCTTCCTGCTAAAAAAAGCAAAAAAAAACCCAACCCAAAAAAACACCACACCACACCACCCCCCCAAAAAAACCAAAACAAAAACAACCAACCAAACAACAAAACTCTTTGGGGATTTTATACAAAATTAAATATTCCTGGTTTAGAATGTTCAGATGCTCTTGACTGATGGCATCACTTACTTTCACCTGGGATGTTCCACACGGTAGTCACCTCAGAATGCTGTGAGAAGCAGAACTGCCTGTGTGGAACTCTGCATTTCACAGTCACAAAAAAAAATCAGGATGAGGGTTCAAGCAGGGAAACGATTGCAGTGGCAACTCACAGATCAGGCATGTTTGTGCAGATGATCCTCTTAACATCCCAGGAACCTGTGTGCAGTTCTGGAACCCTCAGCACAGGAAGGACATGGAAGTGTTGGAGCGGGTCCAGAGGAGGGCCACAAAGATGATCAGAGGGCTGGAGCAGCTCTCCTATGAGGACAGGCTGAGGGAGTTGGGGCTCTTCAGCCTGGAGAAGAGAAGGCTTCGAGGGGACCTGATAGTAGCCTTCCAGTATCTGAAGGGGGCCTACAGGAAGGCTGGGGAAGGATTATTTACAAGGTCCTGCAATGACAGGACAAGGGGCAATGGGCTTAAACTGGCAGAGGGGAGATTTAGACTAGATGTTAGGAGGAAGTTCTTTACAGTAAGGGTGGTGAGGCACTGGAACAGGTTGCCCAGGGAGGTTGTGGATGCTCCCTCCCTGGATGTGTTCAAGGCCAGATTGGATGAGGCCTTGAGTAACCTGTACTAGTGGGAGGTGTCCCTGCCTATGGCAGGGGGTTGGAACTAGATGATCCTTGAGGTCCCTTCCAACCTTACCATTCTATGATTCTATGATTCTAACCTGGAAGGTGGTGTGAAGAAGATCACAGAATCACAGAATGTCAGGGGCTGGAAGTGACCTCAAAAGAGCCCAAGGGCATGGAAGCCAGGAGGGCAAGCCCAGGGGATTGCTGGGGGCTGGGATTTGCTGACAGTGACCCCAAGCTTTGTGGTGTTGCTGACAGGCTGGAGGGAAGGGATCCAGCCAGAGGGCTTGGACAGGCTGCAGAGCTGGGCCCAAGCCAACCTCATGAAGACCAAGTGCAAGGTCCTGCATGTGGGTCTAGGCAATCCCAAGCACCAATATAGGCTGGGCAGGGACTGGATGGAGAGCAGTCCTGAAGAGAGGGACTTGGAGGTGCTGGTAGATGAGAAGGTTAGTATGAGCTCTCAGTGTGCTCTTGCAGCCCAGACAGCAATCAGATCCTGGGCTGCATCAAGAGCAGTCTGGGCAGCAGGACGAGGGAAGTGATCCTGCCCCTCTACTCTGCACCAGTGAGACCCCATGTGGAGTAGTGCGTTCAGTTCTGGAGCTGCTATTACAAGAGGGCTATGGAAGTGCTGGAAGGTGTCCAGAGAAGGGCCATGAGGATGATCAGAGGGCTGGAGCTGCTCTGCTGTGAGGAGAAACTGAGGGAGTTGGGGCTGTTCAGTCTGGAGAAGGGAAAGCTTTGAAGAGGCCTTATTGTGGCCTTTCTGTGTCTGAAGGAGGCTACAAGAAAGCTGGGGAGGGACCTTGAGGGTGTCAGGTAGTGACAAGACTGGAGAAAATGCAACAAAGCTAGAAATGGGTAGATTCAGACTGGATGTCAGGAAGAAGTTGTTCACCATGAGGGTGGTGAGAGCCTGGCAGGGTTTGCCCAGGGATGTGGTGGAAGCCTCATCTCTGGAGGTGTTTAAGGCCAGGCTGGTTGAGGCCGTGGACAGCCTGATCTAGTGTGAGGGGTTCCTGCCCGTGGCAGGGGGTTTGGAACTGGTTGATCCTTGTGGTCCCTCCCAACCCTGACAGATTCTATGATCCTGTGTTTCTATGATTTACACCCCCTCAGCTCAGTTTGTTTCCCCTCTGTAGCCTCATTAGGGGACAGACAGCCTGGCACAGCTAAGAGACCAGTTTCTGGCCCTGGGACAAACTAGGCCACTGCCATTCACAATGCAGCTTCCATAAGATGACTTTGTTACTACTGTGTCAGCACAAAATGAATTTACCATAATTAGTGCACTGAGCGTGAATCCCAGCAGAAGCAACAATGCTTTCCAGTTTATACAAAAAGGTTGCTATTTTCCGTGGCAAAAAAACCAAACCAAACCAAACCAAACCAAACAAAAAACAAACAAACACCCAAATAAATAAATAAACATGACCTAAAAATCACAGATTCACAGAATTAACCAGGTTGGAAAAAAGCTTCGAGATCATCAAGTGCAACCTATCACTATCTGATGCATTTCTCATTCCTTTAGTGACTATAATGATATGTTTGGAAGAAACACCAATTTTCCTGTCTGCTGCTTCTGACACAACAACAATTAGTCATAAGCAATGGGGAAAAAAAAATCCTTGCATTAGTTAGGAGGTGGTGAGAAATACACAAATGTTGCTGTGCTCATTAGCTGCTACAGTTTGGTTTGGTTGCATCTCAGTGTTGTAGCAGCACAGATTTGGGAAGCATCCATGCTAAAAATTCACACAGGATCACAGGATGTTAGGGGCTGGAAGGGACCCAAAGAAATCATGGAGTTCAACACCCCTGCCAGAGCAGGACCAGAGAATCTAGCACAGGTCACACAGGAACACATCCAGACTGGGTTGGAAATGCTTCAGAGAAGAAGACTCTGCAACCTCTCTGAGCAGCCTGTGCCAGGGCTCTGTGACCCTTACACTCAAGAAGTTCTTTTTCATGTTCACAGGATCACAGGACATTAGAGATTGGAAGGGACCTCCAGAGATCATCAAGTCCAACCTCTCTGCCAAAGCAGGACCAGAGAATCACAGAATCAAGCACATTGGAAGAGACCTCCAAGCTCATCCAGTTCAACCTATCACCCAGCCCTACTCAATCAATTAGACTATGGCACTAAGTGCCCCATCCATCCTCCTTTTAAGCACCTCCAGGGATGGGGACTCCACCACCTCTCCAGGAAGCCCATTCCAATGCCAATCACTCTTACTGGGAAGATCTTCTTTCTAACATCCAGCTTGACCCTGCCCTGCCACAGCTTGAGGTTGTCCTCTTGTTCTGTCCCTGGGTGCTCAGCAAAAGACCCCAACCCCAGCTGGCTGCAACCTCCCTTCAGGTAGCTNTCAATCAATTAGACTATGGCACTAAGTGCCCCATCCATCCTCCTTTTAAGCACCTCCAGGGATGGGGACTCCACCACCTCTCCAGGAAGCCCATTCCAATGCCAATCACTCTTACTGGGAAGATCTTCTTTCTAACATCCAGCTTGACCCTGCCCTGCCACAGCTTGAGGTTGTCCTCTTGTTCTGTCCCTGGGTGCTCAGCAAAAGACCCCAACCCCAGCTGGCTGCAACCTCCCTTCAGGTAGCTGTAGAGAGCAATGAGGTCTGCCCTGAGCCTCCTCTTCTGCAGGCTGCACACCCCCAGCTCCCTCAGCCTCTCCTCACAGGGCTGTGCTCCAGCACCCTCATCAGCTTTGTTACCCTTCTCTAGCACAGGTCACACAGGAACACATCCAGACAGGTCTGGAAAGGCTCCAGAGAAGACTTCCACATTCCCATGCTGAGATGTTTCTCAAAACCACAACAAACTCAACCATGTTTCCTGGGGAAGCTGTGGAGGCAGGCAGGGGGTGCAAGCTGAAAGATCTTCTTTAGGGGTTGGAAATTAACCCCCAATAAAATCATCAGACCAGCTCAGACAGCTTGGAAGCAAATGAAGCTACTTGTCTACAGCTAGCTAAATTTACAAGTGTATAATACAATGCTTATGGACAAAATATCACAGGACCACAGGATGTCAGGGGTTGGAAGGGACCTCTGCAGACCTTCAAGTCCAAGCCCCCTGCCACAGCAGGAGCAGAGAATCCAGTGCAGGTCACACAGGAACACATCCAGACAGGGCTGCAAAGGCTCCAGAGAAGGAGACTCCACAACCTCTCTGGGCAGCCTGTGCCAGGGCTCTCTCACCCTTACACTCAAGAAGTTCTTCCTCATGTTGGGCTGGAACTTCCTTTGCTGCAGTTTATACCCATTACCCCTTGTTCTGTCACAGAGCACAACTGAGCAGAATTAGTTCCCTCCTTTTTGACCCCCAGCCCTCATCTATTTATAAACACAGATTAGATTCTATCTCAGTCTTTTCTTCATCAGACCAAGTAGCCCCAGGTCCCTCAGCCTCTCCTCATCAGGCAGTGTTCCAGCCCCTTCATCATCTTCATTGCCCTCCCTTGGACTCTTTCCAGTAGATCCCTGTCCCTCCTGAACTGGGGAGCCCAGAACTGAACACAGTATTCCAGATGGGCAGAGTAGATGAGGAGGACAACCTCCCTTGCTCTGCTGGCGACACTCCTCTCAATGCAGCCCAGGATCCCAGTGGCCTTCTTGACCACAAGGGCACATTACTGTCCCACACATTGCTGATCCACCACAGTACCTGGATCTTCCTTGCCCTCCCCTGGACTCTCTCCAGTAGATCCCTGTCCCTCCTGAACTGGGGAGCCCAGAACTGAACACAGTATTCCAGGTGAGGTCTCACCAGGGCAAAGTAGAGTGGTAAGCAAACCTCTGTCAATGGGTTGGTAGGACAAATCTGAAAGGAGATCCTGGTGCCTGAAGGAGAAGTTGGCACCTTAAGCCCAGACCCTTATCTGCTCAGCTGAACTCCACAGCACCTTGTCTGTTATCAGAAAGTTCTCCTCCTCTCATCATTTATCCCACTGAAACTATTTCCCCCTCTGGAAAATAATAGAGAGTATTTGATGCCTGGATTACAGCCCCCACCACACCCTCTGCCCCAAACCCCATCTCAGTGCCAAGCCTGCTGTTAGAAAGGGGAAGGAAAATTGTACTGCATCAGAATAGACCTCTCAGAGGGGAAAAGCTGCTTTGTTGGCATCCAGTTTTCTCTTCAAGGGATGAAAATAACAATGCAGATGTCAGGAAACCACAGCTCACCTTAGGGGAGCAGTGTTTGCCTCCTCACAGGGTGGGGACATAATCACATCACATTTTCCTTGTGGCTTTCCTTGGCTTGCAAAATCTGCAGCTATTCAGGTACACTTGTGTGAAAATGGGTTTGTAAACCTTCTCCTTAATCATTTGGGGCTGGTTAGTCTGGAGAAGAGAAGGTTGAGAGTGGATCTGAGCAGTGTCTATCAATAGCTGAGGGCTGGGTGTCAAGTGGAGGGGGCCAAACTCTTTTGGGTGGTGCACAGCAATAAGCCAAGGAGCAATGGGTACACACTGCAACAGAAAAAGTTTCAGCTTGTGCTGGTTTGAGGCTAATTGGAATATTTTAATAGACAAAGTTGCACTATAGGCTGTGAAAGGAAAACATCATGATGTCTACTTCACTCATACGCTTGCTGGAGAATTGTTTGGGAACACTAACCAAAACAATTGACAAGTCAGTTGCTCTCTGTCGCTTGCTTGAGCAGGAGCTGCTGGTGGGATCTAGCAGCTTCTGGGCTCTGGCTCCTCTGCTGATTAATCCTCACTAACCACTTTTCTTCTAACCCCCTTGGCCGATCCTCCTAATTTACCTTGCACGTAAGGCAAACCTTGGGGTAAGGTACAGGGGTGGGGAGAAGGTGGAAGGGTGGTTGGGAGCCCCTCCTGGGGTCTCTGATTTCTGGGAGGGGAGTTGTGTTGCTGTATTACCTTTTACTTGTATATTTCTGTAAATATTGTGTATATAGTGTAAATATCTGCTGTACATTGTGCTGAGCTGTAAATAGAGCTTCATCATTTAACTTCCAGCCGACTGAGTGCTAGTCTGGGTCATTTTACAAAGTGTGGGGGGGCGGGGAACTCCCAAACCTTCACACAGCTCCATAAGAGAAGAAACTTCTTTCCAGTGAGGGTGCCAGAGCCCTGGCACAGGCTGCCCAAAGAGGTTGTGGAGTCTCCTTCTCTGGACACTTTCCAAAGCCACCTGGATGCATTCCTGTGTGGGCTGCCCTGGGTGACCCTGCTTTGGCAGGGGGGGTTGGACTGGATGATCTCTGAAGATTCCTTCCAACCTCTAAGGTTCTGTGATTCTGTGATTTGCTTTATCAACATTGGCATGTTTGTTGCTCACTTTTGTTTGTCTGTTTGGTGAACAGAAAAAGCTATTATGAAAACAGTCACTATTAATATTCCTAATGTTTAAAAAACCTTCATTACCACAATTTTTCTCTTTCAAATCTTCCCAAGTCCTTTTCCCTCCAGACTCTCTTTTTTACAGAGAATCACAGAATGTCAGGGGATGGAAGGAACCTCCAAAGCTCATCCAGCCCAACCCCCTTGCCAGAGCAGCATCACCTACAGCAGATCACACAGGAACACATCCAGGCAGCTCTTGAATATCTCCAGAGAGGGAGACTCCACAACAACCCTGGGCAGCCTGTGCCAGGCTTCTGTCACTCTCACAGGGAAAAAAAAATCCTCCTCATGTTTAAGTGAAACTTCCTCTGCCTCAACTCCCACCCATTGCCCCTTGTCCTGGCACTGGGCATCACCAGCAGAGCCTGGCTCCAGCCTCTTGGTACTCACCTTTACATCTTTATAACCGTTGCTGACGTCCCCCATCAGGCTCCTCCTCTCCCAGCAGCACAGCCCCAGCTCCCTCAGGCTCTCCTCCTAAGGAAGATCTTCCACTCCCTTCAGCATTGCTGTGGCTCTGTGCCTGACTCTCTCAAGCAGTTCCCTGAGGTCCTTCTTGAGCTGAGGGGCCCAGAACTGGGCACAGTTTTTGAGATGCAGCCTCAGCAGGACAGAGTAGAGAGGGAGGAGAAACTCTCTGGA
Organism: Eubucco bourcierii; assembly: GCA_013396675.1. Classification (NCBI taxonomy): domain Eukaryota; kingdom Metazoa; phylum Chordata; class Aves; order Piciformes; family Ramphastidae; genus Eubucco; species Eubucco bourcierii. The sequence continues at coordinate 63,411 of VWZE01014112.1, forward strand.
CCTACTAACCAGAGCCATTCTAACCCACCCCAGACCATCAGCTATTCTCTCCTCACACAGTACCTTACACTTGATTCCCAGTATTGCAGCATTTTCTCTGCATCCAAATTATTCATAAGAAAACATAAAAACATAAGAAAACATAGGGCAAACATAACACCCATCTTCAAGAAGGGTAAAAAGAATGACCCTGGAAACTACAGACCAGTCAGCCTCACCTCTGTGCCTGGCAAGATCATGGAGCAGATCCTGCTGAAAGTCCTGCTAAGGCAAATGGAAAACAAAGCAGAGGTGATTGGTGGGAACCAGCATGGCTTCACCAAGGGCAGATCTTGCCTGACAAATTTAGTGGCTTTCTATGATGAAGTCACAGCGACAGTGGACAAGGGAAAGGCAGCTGATGTCATCTACCTGGACCTGAGTAAAGCATTTGACTCTGTCCCACATGACATCCTGGTCACCAAACTGGAAAAGCATGGACTTGATGGATGGACCACTCGCTGGATAAGGAATTGGCTGGATGGTCGAACCCAGAGAGTGGCGATCAACGGCACAATGTCCACCTGGAGACCAGTGACAAGTGGTGTCCCTCAGGGGTCAGTGCTGGGACCAGTGCTGTTTAACATCTTTGTCAGTGACATGGACAGAGGAATGGAGTGCACCCTCAGCAAGTTTGCAGATGACACCAAGCTGTGTGGCACAGTCGACTTGCTAGAGGGCAGGGATGCCATCCAGAGGGACCTGGACAGGCTGGAGAGTTGGGCCCAGGCCAACCTGATGAAATTCAATAAGGCCAAGTGTAAGGTCCTGCACCTGGGTAGGCACAATCCCAAGCACAAATACAGGCTGGGTGGTGAATGGCTGGAGAGCAGCCCTGAGGAAAAGGACCTTGGAGTCTGGGTTGATGAAAAGCTCAACATGAGCCTGCAGTGTGCACATGCAGCCCAGACAGCCAACCGAGTCCTAGGCTGCATCAAGAGAAGCGTGGCCAGCAGGGCAAGGGAGGTGATTCTGCCCCTTTACTCTGCTCTCGTCAGACCCCACCTGGAGTACTGTGTGCAGTTCTGGAACCCTCAGCACAGGAAGGACATGGAAGTGTTGGAGCGGGTCCAGAGGAGGGCCACAAAGATGATCAGAGGGCTGGAGCAGCTCTCCTATGAGGACAGGCTGAGGGAGTTGGGGCTCTTCAGCCTGGAGAAGAGAAGGCTTCGAGGGGACCTGATAGTAGCCTTCCAGTATCTGAAGGGGACCTACAGGAAGGCTGGGGAAGGATTATTTACAAGGTCCTGCAATGACAGGACAAGGGGCAATGGGCTTAAACTGGCAGAGGGGAGATTTAGACTGGATGTTAGGAGGAAGTTCTTTACAGTAAGGGTGGTGAGACACTGGAACAGGTTGCCCAGGGAGGTTGTGGATGCTCCCTCCCTGGATGTGTTCAAGGCCAGATTGGATGAGGCCTTGAGTAACCTCTACTAGTGGGAGGTGTCCCTGCCTATGGCAGGGGGTTGGAACTACATGATCCTTGAGGTCCCTTCCAACCTTACCATTCTATGATTCTATGATTCTATGATTCTAAAAGAATCTACAATTGTTCTTAAGTGGAGGATAGGTTGATTCTCCCAGCACCAGCAGGTGAGTCACTGACATCAATCTCCCCTGTCACACACACTGCTTTGTCTCAGAGCAAGCTGCATCTTCCTCAGCTTTTCCTAGCTCTGTGTGCTCATTAAACACTTAGGGATTTTCTGCTTGTTAATAGTAAATTTAATGTGGTTTCTAGCCCTGGACTCACAGGACACCAACTATGCTCTTAATGAAGAAGGAACCGTGGATCAGGTTTGGTACTCTGTAAAGACCCAACTGTGTTTTTCCCCTCCCTTGTGGACTTACAGCCTTGGGACATGGATTAGGCTGCACAAGCCAGCTCCTTCCCTAGTAAGAAATCCTAAACCAGGTTGTTGTCAAGCAGAATATTAAACCAAATGTGAACCAGAGATGCATGGGTAGAGGACAAGAGGTCAGGGGTCCAGGAGATGCAGCTCTGATGAGAAGTAAGGTTTGGCTTCTGTAAAAGCTGAACGGAAGCTTCAGAGAATCACAGAATTACCAAGGCTGGAAGGCACCACAAGGATCATCCAGTTCCAACCCCTCTAACATGGGCAGGGACACCTCATACTAGATCAGGTTGCTCAGAGTCACATTCAGTCTGGTCTTAATAACTTCCAGGGATGAGGTTTCCACCACCTCCCTGGGCAACCTGTTCCAGTCTCTCCCCACCCTCATGTCGAAGAACTTCTTCCTAACATCCGATCTGAATCTGCCCATTTCTAACTTTGCTCCATTCCCTCCAGTCCTATCACTACTTGACACCCTAAAAAGTCCCTCCTCAGCTTTCTTGTAGCCCCCTTCAGATACTGAAAGGCCACAACAAGGTCTACTGGGAGCCTTCTGCTGTCCAGACTACCGCGTCAAGCCAAGTGTTATTTCAGTCTTCTTGACAAAAGCGCCCCTGAGAGTGAGTTACCTCTGACATGTAAGGGGGCAATGAATCCCACCAGAGCTGCTGCTCAGCATTTCTGCAGCTTCACCTACTGGTTCTCTTCTTCTATGCATGGAGTGTCTTTCTCAGAGGGTCCTGGAGCAGGAAACAGGCTTCAAATAACACCAGAGTTAGTAAAAATCACCAAAGTGGAGGACAGCTTGCACATCTGTTCCTTGGCCTAGGGTCTGAAATGTTTTGCAAAGTAAGCATCAGACCCAGTTACTGAGTTGTTCAACACTCACTTTGGTTTACTCACAGAATTGCTAACTTCTCCTATGGAGCAGATAGATCTGATTATAGGTCATTAAATTAATATCTAGGAATGGTTCCAGGCCTCCCAAGCCCTTCTCTCAGCCTACAGGATCACAGGATGTTACGGGTTGGAAGCACAAACAAAACCAAACCTCTAACTATCTTAAGAAAACCCCTGTGAACAAAATGCTTTACCATCAGAGGGAAAATTTCACCTGTCATCTCTTCTATGTTGCTATTCCCATGTGAAATCTTTATCTGCACCATTTCTAAAGCAACTTCCTTCTGGGTGACTTGCAAGAATCTTCAGGTAAAAGTTCATCTGTACCAGGAGCCCAAGAGAATAAGTTTTTCCCTCTAAGTTCCTGGGTTGCATTCAAAGCAGCGTTGCCAGCAGATCGGAGAGGGAATTCTGCCACTTAGCTCTGTTCTGCTGAGGCTTCATCTGCAGTGCTCCATCCAGCTCTGGAGCCCTCAATACCAGAAGGACGTGGAGCTGATGGAGCAGGTCCAGAGGAGGTGTGATGGTCTGGGAGTTACCTGTCCCCCACTCTTTATAAAATCACCCAGACCAGACTCATCCAACTGGAAGTTAAGGACTGAAGCTCTGTTTACAGCTCAGCACAATGTACAAGCAGAGATACACACTATAGACAGGAATAGTTACAGAAATAGACAAGTTAAAGGTAGTACAGAAACACAACTCCCCTCCCAGAAATCAGAGACCCCAGGAGAGGCTCCCAACCACCCTTCCACCTTCTCCCCACCCCTATACCTTACCCCAAGGTTTGCCTTACGTGCAAGGTGAGTTTGGAGGATCAGCCAGGGGGGTTAGAAGGAAAGTGGTTAGTTAGGTTAGCAGAAAGGTCAAGACCAAAGCAGCAGCTAGAGAGTGAGAGATGAGACTCCCTGTGTTATCTGTGTTTGTGCTCTTGTTCTTATACATCTCAGCAAGCCTATGAGTGAAGCAGACATCACCATTGTTTGCTTTTTCACAGTCTATAATATATTTTTTTCATTAAAATATTCCAATTAGCTTCAGATCAGCACAGGAGGCCACAAAAATGCCCAGGGAGCTAGAGCAGCTCTGCTACAAAGCCAGGATGAGGGAGCTGGGGGTGTTCAGCCTGGAGAAGAGGAGGCTCTGGGGAGACCTCAGAGCAGCCTACCAGGACCTGAAGGAGGCTACAGCAAGATTGCAGTGAGATTGTTTGCAAAGTGCTGCAGGGACAGGATGAGGGCAATGGCTTTAAACTGGATTGAGATTGGATGTTAGGAACAGGTTCTGCACCATGAGGGTGGTGAAACACTGCAACAGGTTTCCCAAGGAGGTGGTTGAGATCTCATCCCTGGAGATATGGCAGGTGAGGCTGGACAGGGCTGTGGGCAACCTCATCTGAGTTGAGGATGTCCCTGCTGAGTGCAGAGGGGGTTGGACTGGATGAGCTTTGGAGGTCCCTTCCAGCCCAGACCATTCTGTGAGTCTATGATTTTTACTGTGGTCCCTATGTATAATCTAGGCTGTTGTGGTATCTGTAGTATTAAGACCAATCATGGTGTTGAAGAAACTGAATGAGAAGATCTTATATTTATTAAGTCCTCTGACAGCTCAGACTATAAGGGAAAAGGGTCTGGGTTCACACAAGAAAGCAGCACATAGAATGATAGAATGGGTTTGGCTGGAAGGGACCTCAAAGCTCAGCCAGTTCCAAACCCCTCACCATAGGCAGGGACACCTCCCACTAGAACAGGTCACTCAAAGTCTCATCCAACCTGGCCTTGAACATCTCCCTGGGCAACCTGTGCCAGTGTCTCACCACCCTCACTGTGAAGAACTTCTTCCTAATATCCAGTTTAAATCTCCCCTCTGCCAGTTTAAACCCACGTGGCTTCAAATCCAGGCTGTACACCGAGAGAGACAAAGCAAGAGCTCTCTGTTGGCACTAACTTCAGACCTGATGCAAAGAGTGCAAAGCATTTTTCAGGTCCTCGGTAAGTTCCCCATGTCCTGCCCAGAGTGGCTTCTGTATCTCAGTGATCAGTGATCAGTGATCTCAAGCTCATCAGCTGCCACTGCTACGGACACAAGTGTTAATCTACACCAATTTGGAAAAACAGGTCATCTGATTAAAACCTTCACAACCCAGTGCATCTGAATTTGAAAACCAGAGACGCAAGTAAAAAGGCCTGCAGAGGCTGTGTGAGTCACCAGCTGTGCTTGAGAAGTCCATTAGGCTTCCAAATTCAGTGGGGAAATGAGCTGTGCCCCTAAGGGTGGGTGGAGGTGGCTTAAGGATCATAGAACCATAGAATCAGTTAGGGTTGGAAGGGACCACAAGGATCATCCAGTTCAAATCCCTCTGCCATGGGCAGGGCCACCTCATGCAAGTTCAGGCTGTCCAGAGCCTCATCCAGCCTGGCCTTAAACATCTCCAGGGATGAGGCTTCCACCACCTCCCTGGGCAACCTCTTGCAGTGTTCCACCACCCTCATGGTGCAGAACCTGTTCCTCACACAATCTCAGATCTCAACCTGCTCTGCTCTAGTTTGAAGCCATTGCTCTCATCCTGTCATAGAATCATAGAATCAGCCAGGGTTGGAAGGGACCAGAAGGATCATCTAGTTCCAACCCCCCTGCCATGGGCAGGGACACCCTACCCTGCAGGCCTTTGCAAACAGTTTCTCTACAGACTTCTTGTAGCCCCCTTCAGGTGTTGGCAGGGCAGTTAAGACCACCTTGAATTGCTGCATTGACCCACTAGAGGGTTTTCACTATCCTGCCAAGGGACTCCACACCTCCAGCTGTGCCTGAGGGAAGCATTTTGTCATGTTTGGTGAAAAAAGCAACCTCTGTCTTCCAGCACCCCTAAACATTTTCCACCCAGTCATTAAAACCCCATAAAACTGTTAGCACCTCCTCAGATATCCTATTCAGCTGCACTGTGTAGCATGTGCAGGATACATTTTAAAAGCCTCATGAATTATTTTGGATCAAGCAAGGGGAAGCAAACTTCTGGTTTCTGAGGGACCTTAATGCGGCAGCAGCTCCACAAATGGGCACCCTGGGCCCCAGTCCAATCCTCCACCCTTCCAAATCTCCTTTCCATTTGGATATGCTTTCCAAGCAGGCAATCAGAGTGCAGAAGACAGGGGACAGTGGCTACAGAGGATCCACCACTAAGAGCTTCCCTTGCAGCTAGAGGGGAGCCCTGGGGTCTCCTACACTACCTGGTGAAGAGTTTGTGTATGACTGTTTGTGTAAGGCTTCGAGGAGACCTGATAGTAGCCTTCCCGTATCTGGAGGGGGCCTACAGGAAGGCTGAGGAGGGACTATTTACAAGGTCTTGCAATGACAGGACAAGGGGCAATGGGTTTAAACTGGCAGAGGGGAGATTTAGACTGGATGTTAGGAGGAAGTTCTTTCCAGTGAGGGTGGTGAGGCACTGGCACAGGTTGCCCAGGGAGGTTGTGGCTGCTCCCTCCCTGGAGGTGTTCAAGGCCAGGTTGGACAAGGCCTTGAGTGACCTGTACTAGTGGGAGGTGTCCCTGTCTATGGCAGGGGGTTGGAACTGAATGATCCTTGAGGTCCCTTCCAACCTTACCATTCTATGACTGGAGACAGATAATGGAGAGACCAGAGAATATTTGGAAACACGAACAAGAGACGACGGAATAAAAAACTTGGCGTACACAGAGAAGATCCACAGGCAGCTTTCATAGCAGGCAAAGGCAGGCCAGGCTGGCAGTCACTGGAGGCAGGGACTAAGTGAAGGTAAAAATAAAAGGATAACACCATCAGACTGCAGGGATGTTTAAAAACCTAACAGGGTTTTGAAAACCACAGCTAAATAACTTGTTGTTTCAGCTAATTAGATATAAAGAACCTTATTCCCAGAGACAAGTTTAAACTAGCACATTGCCTGATAATTAAGAGATTTGCTACTCTGACAGCAACACAACGACCCAAAACCAACACTGGTACAGCAGCTTCCTGAAAAACCTTTGACTGTTTGTTAAAACCATTAATTAGAGGCATTATGTCACAAATATTCTATTACACCAGCAACAGATGCTACTGAGAATTCGCAGTGTCCTAGAGGAGGAAATATTACATGCAGGCTATAGAAGCACAGCAGCATATTCTTCATTGTGTGCCTCATTTATTTTCAATAATCCTTAGTATCAATACAGNAGACCTCAGAGCAGCCTACCAGGACCTGAAGGAGGCTACAGCAAGATTGCAGTGAGATTGTTTGCAAAGGGCTGCAGGGACAGGATGAGGGCAATGGCTTTAAACTGGATTGAGATTGGATGTTAGGAACAGGTTCTGCACTGAGAGGGTGGTGGAACACTGCAACAGATACCAAGGAGGTGGTTGGGGCTCATCTTTGGAGCTATTCAAAGTGAGACTCAGAATCACAGAAACATTAAGGTTGGCAAAGCCCCTCAGGATCACCAAATCCAACCCATATCCCTACTCTACATGGTGCACCCTAAACCATAGCCCCAAGCATCCCAGTCAAACTATTTTTAAACACATCCAGGGCTGGTGACTCAACCACTTTCCCCTTGACAGGGCTCTGGGCAGCCTGGTCTAGTTGAGGCTCCCCCTGCTTGCTGCAGAGTGGGTTAGACTGGATGATCTTTGGAGCTCCCTTCCAACCCAGACTACTCTATGATTCTATAACTTTGAGGGCTTGACAGCTTCCTCTATGGGTGTACAAAGCAGGGTGGGGGAAAGGAGCAGGAAGAAACTTCTTTCTGCAGTGGATTTTTCAGATGGGAGGATCACTTACCTTAGCGTTCTGCTGTCCTCATATGTGTTCACACAGGCAGTGGTCAGGATGGACAGAGCTGCTCAGAGCAGTGAGCTGTGACACTGCTGCTTTCTGCAGTGTGATCCTGCGGTTCTGCCTTCTGTGGTTCTGTGATTCTGTGACCCATAAGGCAGGTAGGCTCTGTATTGGTACTGGCTTGTTCTGAGCCCTGCACATCAGCAGTTGCCACAGCTGCATATGGACTGGGTAAAAAAAAAGAAAAAGCCATGAAAGGTGCAACACTTGGATGTGAATCAGCAGCTATGGTCTATCCATGCACCCCTTAAGGTGACTTTGGCTGGACACACTCAGCAATGTGCTTTCTGTCTGCACCCTATGCCTTTAGGAGTGACACACAAACTGAGTACAGCCACCCAAAATGCTGCCAGCTGAGCCCTACTCTCCAGGGCTTCGCACTGATCCCTACTGTGGGCACAGCCAGATCATACTCTGCATCGTGCTTCACTTCCACAGCACCATCAGAAGAGGCCAACAGAGGCAGAAATACTCTTGGGTAAGTAGCAAGGCACAGTTTGCAAGGGACAGATGCCCTGAGGCTCTTAGGTTGGCCCAGACACTCTTCAAGGAAGCAATTTAAGGTTTCAGAGTGCTGGGCTGTTTCTGGAATGCTCTCAAGAGTCAATAGTGAGGGAGTTGAATCCATTCCACCCACAGCTACATAGGAAGCATCTCTGTTGCAGCACCCACATTTACTGCCTAACATTGGGCACCGTGTCCAGTGCTGGAGCCCCTGTTACAGGAAAGATCTGGAGGTGCTGGGAGGTGCCCAAAGAAGGGCCATGAGGATGATCAGAGGGCTGGAGATGCTCTGCTGTGAGGATGAGCTGAGAGAGTCGGGGTTGTTCAGTCTGGAAAGATGAAGGCTCCAAGGAGACATTACTGTGGCATTCCAGTATCTGAAGTGGGTTACTAGAAAGCTGGGGAGGGACTCTAGGATGTCAGGTAGTGATAGGACCGTTTGGGGATATGTTTAGGGTACACCTTGTAGAGTAGGGATATTGGTGATCCTGAGGAGCTTCTCCATCCTGAATGTTTCTGTGATTCTGTGACTGGGAGGAATGGAGCAAAACCAGAATGAGCAGATTCAGACTGGATGTTAGGAAGAAGTTTTTCAGCATGAGGGTGGTGAGACACTGGAACAGGCTGCCCAGGGAGGTGGAGGAAACCTCATCACTGGAGGTCTTTAAGACCAGGCTGGATGTGGCTCTGGGCAACTTGATCTAGTGTGAGGTGTCCCTGCCCATGGCAGAAGGGTTAGAACTGGATGATCCTTGAGGTCTCTTCCAGCCCTGATAATTCTGTGATTCTGTGAATACTCTTCCCCTGCATGAGCATCCTAAGGAGAGAGCTGCTTCCTTACCTTATACAAATTGTCCTCTCTCTCTGCTAGGTGAGCTTTATCCTGCTCTTTCTTTTGCCTTTTACTTGTGGCACTTACTTAAAGCCCTTCAGTTTTCTCTTCCTCGAATAACATGGTCTTGGTGGCTTTTACAATACACTCGTGGCATGAGTTTAAAGGTTTGTAATATATGCACCCAAAAGCCAGGATGCTAAAAAAACACTGAAATATTAATGACTTCCTCCTAGGAGTTCTACACCTCAGGGATCCTCACCAGGATAGAGAAAAGGACTCATTTCAGAGGAGAGACACAAGCCAGGGCTCTCAATGCAGCTCAATGCAGCTCCTACAGACACGTTGCTCAAACACGGACTCGCCAAACCAACTTCCATGTGTCAACACCAACTTCATCATGCTAATTACACTGGAAAATTCATATGCAATCACTCAATATTTGCAAATGATCTCCTTGCAGTAGAATCCTCCTTTTTTTTTTTTTTTTTCTGTTGTTGTTCTTTCTGAACTGCACACACACACTCACTTTGTGGTCCATAAGTGAGTGCACAATAAAAAAAGAAGTTTAAATACCAGCTGGCCCTAGCCTGTGCACATTTGGAGAGAGAGAGAGAGAGAGAGAGCTGCAATTTACTCAGCTGAATTCATTTCCCAGCAGTATATTTAATGGTAGGATGTAATTTCAAGGTCCAACGGCTGATAAAGTTAATGTGCACGGAGGGAGAAACAAAAGGTGCTCTGGCTGCTGCAGATGATTCCAGCGCTGCAGATCCTTCCACATTCCCATGCTGAGATGTTTCTCAAAACCACAACAATCTCAGTCATGTTTCCTGGGGAAGTTGTGGAGGCAGGCAGGGGGTGCAAGCTGAAAGATCTTCTTTGGGGGTTGGAAATTAACCCCCAATAAAATCATCAGACCAGCTCAGACGGCTTGGAAGCAAATGAAGCTACTTGTCTACAGCTAGTTAAATTTACAAGTGCTTATACAACGCTTATGGACAAAATATCACAGGACCACAGGATGTCAGGGNTGTTGGGCTGGAACTTCTTTTGCTGCAGTTTATACCCATTACCCCTTGTTCTGTCACAGAGCACAATTGAGCAGAATTAGTTCCCTCCTTTTTGACCCCCAGCCCTCATCTATTTATAAACACAGATTAGATTCTATCTCAGTCTTTTCTTCACCAGACCAAGTAGCCCCAGGTCCCTCAGCCTCTCCTCATCAGGCAGTGCTCCAGCCCCTTCATCATCTTCATTGCCCTCCCTTGGACTCTTTCCAGTAGATCCCTGTCCCTCCTGAACTGGGGAGCCCAGAACTGAACACAGTATTCCAGATGAGGTCTCACCGGGGCAAAGTAGAGTGGTAAGCAAACCTCTGTCAATGGGTTGGTAGGACAAATCTGAAAGGAGATCCTGGTGCCTGAAGGAGAAATTGGCACCTTAAGCCCAGACCCTTATCTGCTCAGCTGAACTCCACAGCACCTTGTCTGTTATCAGAAAGTTCTCCTCCTCTCATCATTTATCCCACTGAAGCTACTTTCCACTCCGGAAAATAATAGAGAGTACTCGATGGCTGGTGGCACAGCATATGAAGCAGAAAGCAATTGTCTCACTGCCCTCTTCAGCTCTCCCTCCCCAGTGTCCTCGGCAGACACTCTGGCCCCTCTTTCTTCTCCCCCACACAGCCCAGTGGCCACAGTGCCTGGGGAGAGATGGTAAAGAGATCGCAGGTTCCGACCCTTTGAAGACGTGTGTCAGGAGAGAAGATGCCACCCCAGGAGGGCAGGGGCACAGCCACCCCAGGAGGGCAGGGGCACGGCCATTCCAGCGTTCAAAGGGCTGCCTCACCTCAGGGAGGCATCCGCTGCAAATGCACCACTAAATCCCTCCAGCTTTGCCAAACCTGCAAGTGTCAAACCTGCAAGAGCCACAGGCAGAGAGCAGGCAGGTAGGAATCCCATGCTGTGCACCACTTACCAGCAGCATCCTCTGCACAGCTCTCTGGAGGAAAGAAGGTCTCTGAGACCTGTAAAGGTTGTGTCATGCATGCCTCAGGCCAGAGCTTCTGTGCCTCTCAGAGCTAGAAGCCATCACATCAAAGAAATGAATGCTGGTCTTTGCCCAGAGAGGGCTTCAGATGCTGTCAGATGGGGCCATGGGTAGCAGAGCTTCTGTTTAACCCAAGCAGAGAGCAGCCAAGGAGTGGGCTGCTGAGCCAAGCAGCAGATGCAGAATCCACAGCAGATAAAGCAACTGGACCAGCAAAGCTCTGAACATTTTCTGTGATGATCCAGCCACAAAGCATCATATTAAAGAAACAAAATCAGACCTAGGGAAGAGGAGTAAGAGCCATAAAGGCAAAGCTGCTTAGACAAAAAGGAATGGCAGGGGCTGGAAGTGAAAGGTTTGCAGCTCATTCGCATCAGGACCTCACAGAATCAGTCAGGTTGGAAAAGACCTTTGAAATCGAGTCCAAACTCCAGAGAAGGAGACACCACAACGTCTCTGGGCAGGCTGCTCCATGGCTCTGGCACCACCACTCTAAAGAAGTTTCTTCTCATATTAAGGTACTTGAATGTGTCCAGAGAAGGGCAACAAGGCTGGTGAGAGCCTGGAGAAGAGGAGGCTCAGGGGGGACCTTCT
>VWZE01014112.1:75118-87861 GCA_013396675.1 Eubucco bourcierii
GTCTTGAGGTCTGTGGTGATGGGTTGGACTTGATAATCTTTGAGGTCTCTTCCAGCCTTGGTGATACGGTGAACTGAAACCTCTGCTCCAGCTTTTATCCATTGCTCCTTGGCTTATTGCTGTGCACCACCCATATGAGCTTGGCCCACTCCACTTGACACCCATCTCTCGGATTTTTGTACACATTGCTCAGATCCCCTCTCAGCCTTCTCTTCTTCAGATTAAGCAGCCCCAGGGCTCTTAGGCTCTCTCCAGAGGGGAGATGCTCAAGTCCCCCACTCAACCTCGTGGCTCTCTGCTGGACTCTCTCCATCAGCTCCCTGTCTCTCTTGACCTGGGGAACCCCAAACTGGACACAGTATTGCAGGTGTGGTCTCAGCAGGGCAGAGTAGAGAGGAAAAAGAACCTTCCCCAACTTCCTGGCCACACTTTTCCTGATGCACCCCAGCATGCCATTGGCCGTCTTGCCTACCAGGGCACATTGCTGGCCCGTACAGAACTTGCTGCCTACCAGCACTCCAAGATCTTTCTCTGTGGAGCTGCTCTCCAGCAAGGCAACCCCTCACCTGTGCTGGTGCCTGCTGTTATTCCTCCCCAGATGCAGGACCCTGCGCTTGTCCTCACTGAACTTGATGAGGTTTGCCTTCCCCCAGCTCTCAGCCTGTTCAGCTCTGGTTGGATGGCAGCACAGCCTGAGGGCTGTCAGCTACTGTTCCCAGTTCCGTATCATCAGGGAACTTGCTGAGGGTGCCCTCAATGGTTGCTGGTAAAGATACTGGACAAAACTGGATCCAGTACTGATCCCTGGGGAACACCACTGGCCACAGGCCTCCAACTTGACTCTGTGCCACTGATGACAACCCTCTGAACAGTCCTTGGTGCTGGGTAGGACATCAGCTTATTTTTCCAACTGCCCCTTGCACAACCCTGACTCTGTCTTTGCTGGGTTTCTAAGTGCTGCCTAGAGAAAGAAAGGAAGCATTTCCTCCCTGCTGCTGAGATCCATAATCAGACATCATAGCACAGCAAACAGTCTCGGAGTCTAGGGAGACAAATCATGCCATAACAAAATACATTAAGATGTTACATTTAAAAGAAAAACCCTTAGCCCTGGAAAAAAACTCATTAAAAAGTCATTATTAGGTGGGACCATCATAGCAGAAGGAGGTGGATGTTTGGGTAATGGACCTTGCATATGCGCAGAAGGACCTCCTGGTGATGCCATTAGGATGCAAGATTACAGTGGCTAAACAATTTCACTGCCAATCTACAGAGACCCCTGTGACTCACAGGAATGGAGCAACCTTCTGCTGTGCAGAAGCCCCACTGCTGTTTACAAAAAAATAAGAAAAAAAAATTATAGAGTCTACAGTTGTATTTTATGACAGAGGTGGTTTCATTAAATGAACCTTTTTCAGGGTTCCTACATGCCAGCAGTCAAAGGGTGCTGCAAGTTGCTGGGCATGACTAGTACAGAGCACGCACCAGCAGCATACTCTGGGCAGGAGAGAATCACAGAAACATTCAGGTTGGCAAAGCCCCTCAGGATCACCAAGCCCAACCCATCTCTCTACTCTGCAAGGTGAAGCCTAAACCATAGCCCCAAGCACCACAGCCAAACCACCTTGAAACACAGCCAGGCTTGGGGACTCCACCACCTCCCACTCAACTAGGACAGTTGGTTTCAGTTCAGAATGTCTCAGTAAGATATTATACACAATGTGCTCTGCTGGTCAAGAGGCCAGTGCCATTCTGGGGTGGATTAGAAGGGCTGTGGTTAGTAGGTCCAGAGAGATTCTCCTCCCTCTCTTCTCTGCCCTGCTAAGGCCACATCTGGAATACTGTGTTCGATTCTGGGTTCTTCAGTTCAAAAAGGGCCTGAGGGAAGTGCTTGAAAAAGTCCAGCACAGAGCCATAAAGATGCTGAAGGGAGTGAAAGATCTTCCTTAGGAGGAGAGCCTGGGGGAGCTGGGGCTGTGCTGCTGAGACAAGAGGAGACTGAGGGGGGACCTCAGCAATGGTTATAAAGATGGAAAGGTGAATGCCAAGAGGCTGGAGCCAGGCTCTGCTGGGTGATGCTCAGTGGGTGGGAGTTGAGGCAGAAGAAGTTCCATGGAAACAGAAGGATTTTTTTTCCCAGTGAAGGTGACAGAAGCTTGGCACAGGCTGTCCAGGGAGATTATGAAGTCTCCCTCTCTGGAGATATTCAAGAGCTGTCTGGATGTGTTCCTGTGTGATCTGCTGTAGGTGATGCTGCTCTGGAAGGGGGGTTGGGTCGAATGAGCTTTGGATGTCCCTTCCATCCCCTGACATCCTGTGATTCTGAGATAACACATCTAAGTACACCTGGACACTATCACTGTGCATAGAAAAGAAATATACAACATCACATTCTGCTAATTAAAAAATGCTTCCCCTATCCTCATTAAACACTTCACTGGCTTGACTGGGAAACAGTTTTTATGGGCGTTTGGTGGGGCCTTTTCCCTGTCCTCATGGGCAGATGTATGCACTGGAATGACCCTGGCAGCACTTTACTCAGAGACTCCAGTGGCCACAACCTCTCAGGTTTTGTTAGCTTGCCTGCAGCCCAGGGGCCTGTTGAAAAGAATATGCCAAAATCTGGTGAATGTTTGCCAGCTGAATTGTTTGCTGTGCACAATCAGAGCTGTATTTAAGTGCACTTTAGTGCCTTTTGATTTCTGAGCTGAACACCATCATGCTGCAGAGGTTGCTGGAGGGAACTCGGGGCTCTGGAGAGCTGCAGTTACAAGATATGGAGCCTGAACTGCTGTGCAATGGCCCCAGCTGTCACACTGCTGCTTGTTCTGAAAGGCTCTAATTTAAACGAAATAAAGCATCTTTGGCTTAGACTGGGCATTAGGAAGAAGCCCCTCACTATGGGGGTGTTGGGATTCTGAAACAGGGCACCCAGGGAGGCAGTGGAGGTCCCATTCCTGGAGACATTGATGGTGAGACATGATGGGTTTCTGAGCAACCTGATCTAGCTTGGGGGTGTACCTGCTGCCTGGAGAATGGTTGGACTAAGTCACTTGTGGAGGTCCCTTCCAACACAGGGCATTCTACCATACTAAGTTCTGCAAGTGTCTAGCCTCAAATCTTCCTGAATCATTAGAATCATAGAATGATTTAGGTTGGAAAGGGCCTCAAAGCTCATCCACTTCCAGCCCCCTGCCATAGACAGGGACACCTCCCACTAGAACAGGTTACTCAAGGCCTCATCCAACCTGGCCTTGAACACCTCCACGGAGGGAGCAGCCACAACCTCCTCAGGCAACCTGTGCCAGTGTTTCACCATCCTCACTGCAAAGAACTTCCTCCTAACATCTAGTTTCAATCTCCCCTCTGCCAGTTTAAACCCATTCCTTTTCATCCTGCCATTACAAGACTTTGTAAACAGTCCCTCAGAGAAAGAGTGAAGTGATTGGCATTGGAATGGGCTGCCCTCTGACGTGGTGGAGTCCCCATCCCTGGAGATGTTTAAAAACAGGCTGGATGAGACACTTAGTGCCTTGGGTTAGTTAATTAGAAGGTGTTAGGTGATAGGTTGGACTTGACGATCTTGAAGGTCTTTTCTAACCTTTCTAATTTTGTAATTTTTCTAATTTCTCTTTTCTAATTTTGTGATTCTGTGATTCTAGTCCCTCCCCAGCCTTTCTGAAGCCCCCTTCAGATCCTGGAAGGCCACTCCAAGGTCTCCTGGAAGTCTTCTCTTCTCCAGGCTGCAGAGCCCCAACTCTCTCAGCCTGTCCTCACAGCAGAGCTGCTGCAGCCCTCTGAGCATCTCCGTGGTCTTCTCTGCACTGGCTCAAACAATTCCATGCCCTTCTTGTGCTGAGGGCTCCAGCACTACACACAGGAACCCAGGTGGGGTCTGAGAAGAGCAGAGTAAAGGGGTAGAATCCCCTCCCTTGCCCTGCTGGCCACACTGCTCTTACTACAGCCCAGGAGTCGGTTGCTGTCTGGGCTGCACTCACACTGCAGGCTCATGTTGAGCTTTTCATCAACCCAGACTCCCAGGTCCTTTTCCTCAGGGCTGCTCTCCAGCCATTCACCACCCAGCCTGTATTTTTGCTTGGGATTGTGCCCACCCAGGTGCAGGACCTTACACTTGGCCTTGTTTAACCTCATGAGGTTGGCCTGGGCCTACCTCTCCAGCTTGTCCAGGTTCCTCTGGATGGATCCCTGCCCTCTAGCAAGTCGACTGTGCCACACAGCTTGGTGTCATCTGCAAACTTGCTGAGGGTGCACTGAATCCTCTGTCCATGTTACCAACAAAGATTAGGGGACCACACCACCTTCTTCTTTCCTCCACTGTGTCTGAGGGTGTCCCACTCACCTCCTGCAGATGTGGCAGCGCCTGCACAGCGGCAGAAAGCCCAGGATGGTGCTTACTGTGTGCACCAGGGTTGTTTTTTTTCTGGTCAACATCTGTTTTCCATTAGCCTGTGACTGAGTTTCCATCTATTTTACAGAAAAGCAGTAATCATTGTGGTAGCTGGAGGAGAGTCTGGTAAATAATATCCACTTTCATAGGCAAACAAACTGGACAGTCTTTTGTTTTCTGTTTCCAACCAGCTGCAGTCATTAGGAGAAAAAACAAAACACAAAAACAAAACCAAAACAAACCAAAACAAACCCCCAAAAAACAAAAACCCAAAAAATGAAAACCAAACAAAACACCAAAACCAAACTTGCACAGGTCAGGCAGATTTGCTGTTATATCCAGAGGAACTCCTGAAACCATCCATCAGCTCACAGGAATATTTTCCTACCCCTTTCCAAACCCTCTGACACATCCACGGAAAATGCTGTCGTAATCTGCTGGGTTGCTCACCCCACCTGTGCTGCAGTGACCCCAGGCCTTCTGGCAAGCCAAGATGTCTGTGGCAGCAGTAATTTAGGTGAAAGGAAGTTGCTTCTTGCTCCATCCACAAGGGAAAGGCTCTCTCCAGGTTTCAAAAGTGTTTCATTTGCTCACAGAGGCCAACTTCAGCCAAGGTAGGAGTTACCAGGCCGCACATCAAGTGCAGGCTGCTGTTCCACTTGTAACTAGTCTTTCAGTAATGGTGTAACTAAATATGTAATTAGAGTGGAGCCAAGTTCCTTGGAGCATAACTTCCCAGTTGAGCTTTGGCTGTAGCCTGAAATAACTCCATGCAGGTAAAGCCCTGGTTGAAGAGAAAACCTTTGCTAAGAGGGTTTGCCTGGGAACCTCCCTCACGCAGGTGGCTCAAAGGGAAGGGGCTGGCCACTTGCCAGGGCTTGTCTTATTCATTGGATTCATTCCCAGACTAACTTCAGGAAACTTCCTGCCTCTTTGGCATATAACCCTCCCTTACCTTTCCCAATAAAAGACTAAGCTTTAAAATATTCCCTGGGGGAAGTGGGTGACATAGAGCAGCAAGCAGCGATCCAAGGAGCAAGAGGACTGAATGGCAGCAAGAAATAAAAATCCCTCTTCGCATTTCCTTGGGCCCCTCTCTTTCCACTTAAAATAAATGAACTCACAGTGCTAAGCTAATCAGATCAATTGGGCTTCCTCTGCAACAAGCAGGTTATTTTAGTGAGGTAGTGAGCAAAGCTGTGAACTCAGCCAAGCTTATCAATGTGGAGAAGCTGCTGACTGACAGCTCATCAGGCAAGCTGTGCTTGGATCCAAGTTGAAAGCCTTCCACCACATCTGCAGTGGGAAGCTGACTGCCGTATTCAGGGCAAAAGTGACACTGACCTGAAGTTTTCACCCTGAGTTCTACAGGAAGAATGAGAGTATCACTGCAGGACAGCACATGCTAGGTTTCACAGAACTGTCAAGGTTGGGAGGGACCTCAAGGACCATCTAATTCCAACCCCCCTTGCCATGTGAATCTCACAAGTAAAAAGCAAAGGAAAGAACAGGACACGGCTCATGTAGAAGAAAGAGGACAATTTGCATACAGTAAGCAAGCAGCTCTCTCCTTAGGATTTCATGCAGGGGAAGAGTATTCACAGAATTACAGAATTGTCAGGGTTGGAAGGGACCACAAAGATCATCCAATTCCAACCTCCCTGCCATGGGCAGGGACACCTCACACTAGATCAGGCTGTCCACAGCCTCATCCATCCTGGCCTTAAACACCTCCAGGGATCAGGCTTCCACCACCTCCCTGGGCAACCCCTGTCAGGGTCTGACCACCCTCATGCTGAACAACTTCCTCCTAACCTCTAATCTAAACCTACCTTCCTCTAGCTTGGATCCATTCACCCAGTCCTATTGCTACCCAACACCCTAAAAAGTCCCTCTCCAGCTTTCTTATAGCCCACTTCAGATACTGGAAGGCTACTTCAGGCCTCCCTCAGAGCCTTCTCCACTTCAAAATAAACATCCCCAATTCTCTCAGCTTGTCCTCATAGCAGAGCAGCTCCAGCCCTCTGATCATCTCTGTTTTGCTGAGACCAGTGTCCATCTGCCAAGCAATTCCTCACCACAGGGTGTAATAACCCATTTAAACCATGTGTGTACCCTCAGCACCTAGAAACCTCAATTATGGCTTCAGATCTCACTGTAACATTTAGCTGCATTAGCTTTTGTTGCTGTTAAACGTTAATTTAAAAAGGGAATAAATGGGAACTGCTTTCATGCCCTTAGGGGTGCAGGTGTGGAGTGTTTAGTACCTAAAAGGGACTCTAGACGCAAATGCAAGCCTGCTTTTACTGCTGGATTGTGAAGTCCTATATGCAAAACGCTGTACTTAAGGGGTTCCACTACCAGATATATAAAAAACCACAGAATGTCATATTGGAAATCATTAACATTAATAAAATCATATCAAACATTAAAAAAACAACCCAGAATGTCATACTGGAGATCATTAACATTAACAAAATTGTTTAGCTGTATTCTGGGAGATCTCATAGCAGCCTACCAGTACCTGAAGTGGGCTACAAGAAGGCTGCAGAGAGACTGTTTGCGAAGGGCTGCAGGGATAGGATGAGGATAATGGCTTCAAACTAGAGCAGAGCAGATTGAGACTGGATGAGAAACAAGTTCTGCAGCACAGGGGTGGTGGAACACTGCAACAGGTTGCCCAGGGAGGTGGTTGTGGCCTCATCCCTGGAGATAACTGCAGGTGAGGGTGGACAGGGCTGTGGGCAACCTGATCTAGCTGAGGATGTCCCTGCTGACTGTAGACGGGGTTGGAGTGGATGGAGGTCCCTTCCAACCCAGGCCATTCTATGATTCTATGCTGGAATAGGATGCCATGGTCATAATGCTGGCAGTTCCTGCCAGACAATACAGGAGCACAAATGAAAAGCAAGAAAACAGCAATTAAAATTAAAAAACAAAACAAAACAAAACCAAAAACAAACAAACAAACAAAAAAACACCACAAAAAAACCCCACCAAAAACCAACAACAATAAAAAAAACAAACTAAAGATACCCAAACCAAACCCCAAGTGCTTGTTCCATTATATCCAAGCCTTTGTGCCACCTACCACTTTCCAGGAGCATCCTCAAAATAAGGAGAGGACCCATCCATACATCAGATGTCAGTGTGAAATGAGAGGCCTCGAGCTCCACAACAAGGTAGTCCTACAGAGATCAAATCAAAGGCAGTTGCACTTTTCAGCTGTAATGATTGCTTTCATGTGTTCAAACAACACCCCAGCAGCACTGGCTTGCCTTGGAAAGCTCTCTGTGAAATCCTAACAAACAGCTCAGTAAATATGGTTGTGTTTGCTGCTTCTCCTCTGCAGCTTGGGCACATCAGAGGGTGGATCAGGCTGCACTTCTGTTACAGCACGAAAAGCATCAAAGCAGCACCAAAGGCACTCAAAGGCAGGCATTTATCCTATTCTTCTGGAGTCAGGAAGCTACTTTCTTTTTATTTAAACAGCACCCCAACCTTGTAAGAGAAGCTGCAAAATAACAGCCTCCTTATGCCTCCACAAAGCAAGCTTCCCTAGCTGCTGGCACTAATTCAGCCCTTGTTTGACAGCCGTGCTGGAGTTACAGCTGGGTCAGGAGGCAGACACCAGCAAATCTTATGTGGAGACAGTAATGGGGAACAGAAGCAATAACTAAGCAGAGCTAATAATTTGGGATCTATGCTGCCCCCCTGCAAAGACTTTTAATTCACATGGGAATTAACAGAAAGTGCGCAGCTTGAGGAGTCATAAGCAGAGTAGGCACAAGCAGAGAAATAGGCATAAGCAGAACAGGGATAACCAGAAAAATAGTCAATGAGCTCAGGACTCTCAGCTGAGTTCTCTGGAGTGGGGAAGGGAAGCAGCAGCCTGAGAGTTGTAGCAGTAGGGGGGTCTGGCTGGGGTGGCAGGAAAGACAAAGTTCCTTTTTGCAAATCTCTGGGAAACAAGATTTGGTCATACTTTTTTTTTTTTTTTTTCTTTTTCCAGTGCTGATTTCTGAACTTTTGCTAATCACAGAATTGTTGAGGCTGGAATAGAGCTCTGAGATCACCCAATCCAGCCTAGGACCTAACACCACCACAGCGACCAGACCATGACACTAAGTACCACAGCCAAGCTTGCCTTAAACATCTCCAGGCACAGCGACTCCACCACCTCCCTGGGCAGTCCATTCCAGTCTCTAATTCCCCTTTCCAGCAGGGAGTGCTTCCTAACATCCAACCTAACCCTCCCCTGGCACAGCTTCAGGCCATGCCCTCTCATCCTGGCACAAGTTGCCTGGCAGCAGAGCCTGACCCCCACCTGACTACACCTTCCCTTCATATAGCTGTAGAGTGTGCTAAGGTCTCCTCTTCTCTAGGCTAACCCAGCCCAGCTCCCTCAGCCTCTCTTCAACAGCTTTCCCCTCCAGTCCTTTCCCCAGGGACTAAATGGTGATACCCTTAAAACAGCCCACTGAGAACTGCAGCAAGGTGTCTAAATGCTGGTTACCATGCCCTAGACCACAGGATGCTTGTGAAAGGCACATTTTCATCCCTATTTTTGGAAGCTTCTGGACATTCAAGCAGATGCCTGAGGGAATGAGATCATTGCTGACTGAGCTGCAGCCGTGACATACACTTGCAAAAGCAGTGCCAAGAGGCCAGGAAGTCTCAGGCATGGCAATTGCAATGATATTGCCTTGCCTTGCTCTGGAGAGATGCCAGACAGCAGTTTCCATGTACAAGCTTCTGATACTTGTGCTACAAGGCATAAATTGTGTCTAACGAGTACCAAACAGAGATGGGAACCAGACCTTCCAGCAAAGAGCTTTGGACTGCCAAACTTCTTATTAACAACCTGGATGAGGGCACTGAGGGCACCCTCAGTAAGTTCCCTGATGATACAAAACTGGGGGCAGCAGCTGACAGCCCTCAGGCTGTGCTGCCACCCAACCAGATCTGGGCAGCCTGAGAGCTAGGCAAACCTCGTCAAGATCAGTAAGGACAAGTGCAGGGTCCTGCATCTGGGGAGGAATAACAGCAGGCACCAGTACAGGTTAGGGGTTGCCCTGCTGGAGAGCAGCTCCACAGAGAAAGACCTTGGAGTGCTGGTGGGCAGCAAGTTCTGTATGGGCCAGCAATGTGCCCTTGTGGGCAATAGAGTCAACGGCATCCTGGGGGGCATCAGGAAAAGTGTGGCAAGCAGGTTAGGGGAGGTTCTTTTCCCCCCCTCCTCTGCCCTGCTGAGATCACACCTGCAATACTGTGTGTGGTTTGGGGCTCCCAGAGACCTGCCAGTGAAAGTCCATCAGAGAGCCACTAGGATGATTTGGGGACGTGAGCATCTCCCCTATGGAAAGAGATTGAGAGCCCTGGGGCTGTTTAGTCTGGAGAAGACTGAAAAGGCTTCTTGGTCAATCTTAAAGGTCTTAAAAGTCTTTTCTAGCTTACACTCCATGACTCTACAAGTGTAAGACTTGCAGGAGCCCACAGAGCCCACAGGTTGGATGCAATCTTGCAGCAACAAGAAACATTTTTGCTTTCCCACAGTTTAATTTCTTTCTCCTCCTTGCTCTGTAACTCCCCTAGAAACCTCTCAGTCAGTTTTCTTCTAATTTTGCCTCTTTTTACTGTCTATCAGACGCTGGTTATATTTACTCCTGTGATCCCAATGTAGCTTGAAATGAATGCAGCCTTTTTATTTATGTATCAGCCCCCTTGATGATGTGTGCACAGTTTGAGGAAAGAAATAATTACAGGCTGCTGTGGAAGAGCACAACAGGCTGGGGTCATTACAGCCCAGGCAGGCTCAAACTTCCTTTGGAATCTGTGGCATATGGCATTTTGTGTTTCTTCAAGATGTTTGATCTGAAAATCGTTTCACTAGGCACCATCATCGTTTAAATTAGATCAGGGCACAGGCAGTTCCCTACTGCTCCTAAGTGATACATGCAGTGACTTGTGCAGCACTGGAAATCACAGAAATAAAGAGCTGGGAAGTTGCATCCCCGTTGTCTGTTGGACAGGGCAGTGCCTTATCCTGGGATTCTGGGTCAGAATAGAATTACAGAATTGTCAGAGTTAGAAGGGTCCACAAGAGAGACAACCACTTTGGCATTGATAACGACCAGAACCTCAAGGCAAGGAGTCAGCCTTGCTGTGAGCTATAAATTTTCAAGTATGCTGGAATTTTGGGGTGTATCTTCTTGCTGCACCTAGGATGAGGCAATCCCAAGCACCAGTACAGGCTGGGCAGGGACTGGCTTGAGAGCAGCCCTGAGGTGAGGGACTTGGGGGTGCTGATGGATGAAAAGCTCAGCATGAGCCAGCAGTGTGCTCTTGCAGCCCAGAGACACAACCACAACCTGGGCTGCATCAAGAGAAGTGCAGGCAGCAGGGCAAGGGAAGTGGTCCTCCCCCTCTACTCCACACTGGTGAGACCTGCTGCATCCAGTTCTGGAGCCACTATTACAAGAGGGCTATGGATGTGCTGGAAGGCATCCAGAGAAGGGCCATGAAGATGCTCAGAGGGCTGGAGCTGCTCTGCTGTGAGGAGAGACTGAGGCAGTTGTGGCTGTTCAGTCTGGAGAGTAGAAGGCTCCCAGGTGACCTTATTGTGGCCTCTCAGTATCACAAGTGGGCCTACAAGAAAGCTGTGGAGGGTCTTTTTAGGCTGTCAGGTAGTGACAGGAATAGGGAGAATGCAAAAAAGCTAGAAATGGGTGGATTCAGACTGGATGTTAGGAAGAAGTTGTTCATCATGAGGGTGGTGAGAGCTTGGAATGGCTTCCAAGTTGTAAGCCTTATCCATGGAGGTATTTAAGGCCAGGCTGGATGAGACTCTAGACTGCCTGATCTAGTGTGAGGTGACCCTGCCCATGACAGGGCGTTTGGAACAGGATGATCCTTGGGGTCCCTTCCAACCCTGACTGATTCTATGATTCTGACTAGAAGGAAAATGAGATAATTCATAGCCAACCTGGCACCTCACCCATGCCCACAAATACACTAAAGAAAAGAAGGTTTGGAGCCACTCCTTTCCATGATCCTGCAGGGTGGCAGCTGGTGTGGTGTGCTTACAATATATTTTCTAGCCTTCCCTGGGTTTGGTTAATTAATAGGAAAAGGAATTCTGCTAGCGTTGCTTAGCATCATGTGGGCATTTTGCACTCTAACCACCACTGCTGCATGGAAAAACACCTGCTGTGTGTTTGGAGGGCCTGAGCAGAAGAGATTCAGCCTTGGCACATGGCATTAGAGTCCTGCAACACTTTCAGACACCAGTAGCTTTTGGCAGACATCCAAGACTTTGAATTTGGGGAGATCTGGTCCTGTTGTCTGATGGCTGGGCCAGATAAGATGATCTTCAACAAGGCCAAGTGCCAGGTCCTGCACTTGGGTCACAACAACCCCAAGCAGTGCTACAGGCTTGGGGCAGTGTGGCTGGAGAGCTGCTGACAGAAAGGGACCTCGGGGTTGTAATGAACAGGAGCTGAATATGAGCCAGCAGTGTGCCCAGGTGGATGTTTAGGCTGGATGTTAGGAAGCACTTCCTGATGGAAAAGGGAATTAGAGACTGGAATGGACTGCCCAGGGAGGTGGTGGTGTCCTGTCCCTGGAGGTGTTTAAGGAAAGATTGGATGTGGCACTTGGTGGCATGGTTTAGCTGATGTGTTAGGTCATAGGCTGGGTTTGATGATCTCAGAGGTCTTTTCCAGACTCAATGACTCCGTGATTCCAGAAGTGCTTCCTAACACCCAACCTAACCCTCCCCTGGCACAGCTTCAGGCCATGCCCTCTCATCCTGGCACAAGTTGCCTGGCAGCAGAGCCTGACCCCCACCTGACTACACCTTCTGTTCAGGTAGATGTAGAGTGTGCTAAGGTACCCCCTGAGACTTCAGGCTAAGCAATCCCAGCTCCTTCAGCCTCTCAGCAGCCTTCACCTCCAGTCCCTTCACAGAGGCAACATTAGCCAACGTTTAGGTAGTAAATACAAATGATGCAATTTTTTACTGAGCTGAAGTAAGCCTTAAACAGCAGTGAATAAGACATCCTTTCCAAAAGGCCCAAGAAACATCTGTCTGTCTGTATTATCTCTCAGGAACTTATAGCTTAATATCTCACTCAATTTTAGTTTTTTGATAACATCCAGGTCACTACTACTTCTTTCTCCTCCTTCCTCTCCTTATCCTTCTTCCTTCCTTCTGTCTTCTTCCTTCCATCTTCTTCCTTCTCCTTCCTCCTTTCTTCTTCCTTCCTTCTCCTTCCTTCTTCTTTTCCTTCTTCCTTCCTTCTCCTTCCTTCTTCTTTTTCTTCTTCCTTCCTTC
>VWZE01014112.1:89527-102447 GCA_013396675.1 Eubucco bourcierii
TAAATTATTCTCATATCACAGAATCACAGAAGTATGCAGGTTGGCAAAGCCTCTCAGGATCACCAAGTCCCACCTAGAACCCTACTCTACAAGCTGCACCCTAAACCATGTCCCCAAGCACCACAGCCAAACGACTTTTGAACATCATAATTACTTTGCACTGCATTTGCCAGTGGAATTTTTCTAGAGCCTATCCTTCTCTCCAGTTGAATATGAAACAAGGTTATCTAACTCCAGGCTGGATGTGGCTATGAGGTATCCTTGCAGGGAGGTTGGATCCTAGATGACTCTTGAGGTGCCTTCCAACTCTGACAATTCTGTGACAGCTGGAAAGCAGCTACTGGAAAGGAAAGGAAGCCTGCTCAAAACCTGGGAGCAGGAAGATGAAAGCTGTATTAGATAGGTGAAAGAATGGGAGCTGTGGGTCTGTTTGGGATCAGCTCTGGCTGCCAGGGAGAAGACTTCTTCTCACAGAATCACACAAACACACAGGTTAGGAAAGCCCCTCAGGATCACCAAGCCCAACCCATATCCCTACTTTACAAGCTGCACCCTAAACTATAGCCTCAAGCACCACAGACAAACCACCTTGAAACACAGCCAGGCTCGGGGACTCCACCACCTCCCTGGGCAGCTCATTCCAATACCTGACCACTCTTGCCGGCAAAAAATGTTTCCTAATGTCCAGTCTAAACCTACCCAGTTGCAGCTTGAGCCATTCCCTCTTGTTCTATCACTAATGACCTGTGAGAAGAGACCAGCACCAACCTCTCCACAACCTCCTTTCAGGTAGCTGCAGACAGCCATGAGGTCTACCCTCAGCCTCCTCTGTTTCACACTAACCATCCCCAGCTGCCTCAGTCTCTCCTCATGAGATTTATTCTCCAGGCCTTTCCCCAGCTTCCTTGCCCTCCAGCATTGCCAATTATCAGACCATCCTAGAGGGAGAGTAGTTCTAGGTTTGGGATTAGCTGCTCACTCTCCTTGGAGAGCATCCCTTGACATCCAAGGAGCAATGAATTAAGCTGCTGCTGATCAACCAACCCCTTTCAGCCAAGCACCTGAGGAACACGAGTAGACCATATGGGCTGTGAAAATGATAATATGCACATCAAGTGCTGTTTGTATTCACTGTGAGAAAAGAAGTCAGCACAGACTGACATCAATGTCAGCATGATGAAGGCTGCAGAAAAAAAAAAAAAATACTAGCTGTAGGTTTATCCTAAGAGGTAGGAAACCTGCCAGGAGCAAGTAACTCCCATCCCTTTTGCTCCCCTTGCCCCATTTCATCAGCAATGCTTTCTCACTGGAACAACCCATTGCCAAAAGGTAAGTTGAGTCTTTTCCTCCTTCTCATCCTTTTCTAGGTACAATAAAGATGAAAACCAGAAGCAGAATCTCTGGAGTACCACATCCTGTTCTGGGCCACACAGTTCAAGAGGGACATAGAGCGACTAGAGAGAGTCCAGCACAGAGACACAGCAATGTTGAAGGCAGTGGAAGCTCTTCCTTAGGAGGAGAGGCTGAGGGAGCTGGGGCTGTGCTACTGGGAGAGGAGGAGCCTGAGTGGGGATCTCAGGAATGGTTATGAAGATGTAAAGGTGAGTGGCAAGAGGCTGGAGCCAGGCTCTGCTGGGTGATGCCCAGTGCCAGGACAAGGGGCAATGGGTGGGAATTGAGGCATAGAAAGTTCCATGAAAACATGAGGAATTTTTTCCCTGTGAGGGTGCCAGAACCCTGAAAGAGGCTGGCCAGGGGAGTTGTGGAGTCTTCCTCTCTGGAGGTATTCAAGATCTTTCTGGACATGTTCCTGTATGATCTGCTGTAGGTGATGCTGCTCTGGCAGGGGATTGGACTAGATGAACTTTGGATGTCCCTTCCAGAACCTAACATTCTGTGGTTCTGTGACTTTGGAGGCCTTTGATCTTTCAGAAAGGGTGACAGAACCTTCTTCTTGCAACATGCTTCCTACTGAAGTGATCTGGCTGTCATGTCCTGACTGAAGACTGGACACATGACCTAGAAATAAAAAGCTTTATTCCTTGACTCTCATGCTGATTTGAGCAATGGGAACCACCACTTTGGTCTGCTCTTCACCAACTCCCATCAGAACCACAAAAGAAATTGCTGAATATCTCCTCTAAGTCACAAAGAGTCCTCACTCCCAGTAGCTCCTGCACACTGCAGGAGCATTTTGAGTGTCCCAAAGATCTGTCTGGGCATCTGCAATGCACATGTCAGTGGCGACCAGAACTAAATCAAATCCCCCCTGGGTGCTCTTAAGATGAATGAGAGAAGAATGGGAAAGCATCCTAATACTCTTCCTGGCAAAACCCAACCCAGGCTTAATTTTTATTACTATCATGTAGATTATGTCTGCAAGGGAGAAAAAAAANCATTTCATATCTAGCAATGTTTATGTGCATTTTAAGAGATAAAAATAATGTATCCTTACAGAAATAAGCATCCATACATAAATATATGTATGGCTCTGGGCTGAGGAAAAGTAAAAAGAAAGGTGTGTGTGTGGGGGGGGGTTGGATATTAAGTTGGAAATGCCTACAGCACAGAATGAGAACAGAAAACTCCATCCCAACAGATTGTATTGTTGTAGATTTTTTTCTGCTGAAAAGTAAAGCACAGGACCACAGGATGTTGGGGGTTGGAAGGGACCTCTGAAGAGTTTCCAGTCCAACCCCCCTGCCACAGCAGGAGCACAGAATCCAGTGCAGGTCACACAGGAACACATCCAGACAGGGCTGGAAAGGCTCCAGAGAAGGAGACTCCACAAACTGTTTGAGGAGCACGTGCTCTGTCACTGTGATTCTGGGATTCTGTGGCTGCCAGTAAGCACCACAGGATGGATGAGAAGCTCTCTGGGGGCTGCTGCCCAGAGCCCTTTGACTGTAGCTGCATGTCCCCACTCAGCAGCAGGCAGGCATGGTGCGTGGCAGCCCTGTGCAGCTATGTCATTCATTTGTGGATTCTGGCAGAAAATGGGAGGTGGAGGGGATGGGGTGGGGTGGAATCCGCCTCTGGATGTCAGGGGAACTAAACAAAATTACTCCTGGCAGAATCACAGAAACACAGAAACATTCAGGTTGGCAAAGTCCCTCAGGATCACCAAGCCCAACCCACATCCCTACTCTACAAGGTGCGCCCTAAACCATAGCCCCAAGCACCACAGACAAACCACCTTGAAACACAGCCAGGCTCGGGGACTCCACCACCTCCTTGTACAACCCTTTCCAGTGTCTGACCACTCTTGCCAGCAAAAAATATTTTCTAACATCCAGTCTAAACTTATCCAGTTGCAGCTTGAGGCCATTCCCTCTTGTCCTATCACTAATGACCTGTGAGAAGAGACCAGCACCAACCTCTCCACAACACAGGTGGAGCACAGGTAGCTGCAGACAGCCATGAGGTCTGCCCTCAGCCTCCTCTGTTTCACACTAACCATCCCCAGCTGCCTCAGTCTCTCCTCATGAGATTTATTCCCCAGGCCCTTCCCCAGCTTCCTTGCCCTCCTCTGCACTGGCTCCAGCACCTCCACAGCTCTCTTGTATTGAGGTGCCCAAAACTGAACACAATGCTTGAGATGTGGCCTCACCAGAGCCAAGTCTAAAGACACAATCCCCTCCCTGCTCCTTCTGGCCACAGCATTTCTAATCCCAGCCAGGATGCCATTGGCTTTCTTGGCCACCTGGGCACACTGCTGGCTTACATTCAGCTCCTGTCCATTACAACCTCCAGGTCCCTTTCTACCAGCAGCTCTCCAGCCACAGTGCTCCAAGCCTGTAGCATTGCTTGGGGTTGTTGTGACCCAAGTGCAGGACCTGGCACTTGACCTTGTTGAAGATCATCCCATTGACATTGGCCATGAATCCAACCTATCCAAGTCCTTCTGTATATTTCACATTGTGCATTGCAGAAAGGACCTTTTCCAGCACATCCTCAAACCTCATCTGAAAGCACAGAAATTTGGCTGAGTACTTTGGCATCACCTTGGCGTTGACAGACTCACCAAGGGGTGTGAGAGATGAAGCAGCACAGCTTGGACTGCCAGGCTGTGTCTGTACAACCAGCATGTGAGCCACGGCAGGAGCTCCCTAAACAGGCCCACTAGCCAGAAAACTAGGGCACTCTGCCAAGTAAATTATTCACCTCCAGGCATAGATAAACACACTGAACATACTCAGTTTTTCCCCTTTTACTCCTTTGGCCACACTCAATAATACATACATGTCATGGTGCTGCTCACTTCCACACAGCAAGGTGCTTCATATAGCCAGGGAAATGCCTGTGCGGCATTCTGTAAGCAAAAGCAAAGAATGAGTCCTGCCACAAAAACCACACAGCAAGTTGCAGAAGATACAGCTCCTGATTCACCAGCTGAATATGAGCCAGCATTGTGCCCAGGTGGTCAAGAAAGCCAATGGCATCCTGGCTGGGATTAGAAATGCTGTGGCCAGCAGGAGCAGGGAGGGGAAAGCTGCAAAGCCAGGCTGAGGGAGCTGGGGGTGTTCAGCCTGGAGAAGAGGAGGCTCTGGGGAGACCTAACAGCAGCCTGCCAGGACCTGAAGGGGACTACAAGAAGGCTGCAGAGAGACTGTTTGCAAAGGGCTGCAGGGACAGAATGAGGGCAATGGCTTCAAACTAGAGCAGAGCAGATTGAGATTGGATGTTAGGAACAGGTTCTGCACCATGAGGGTGGTGGAACACTGCAACAGGTTGCCCAAGGAGCTGGTTGTGGCCCTAGTCCTGGAGGTATTCAAGGTGAGGCTGTACAGGGCTGTGGGCAACCTGAACTAGTTGAGGATGTCCCTGTTGAGTGCAGAGGGGGTTGGACTGGATGAGCTTTGGAGGTCCTTTCCAACCCAGACCATTCTATGATTCTGTTCTATGATTTGTAGTCCCTGCTTTTCCAAGTATAAAGATCCTGCATTTTAAAATCTGCAAGTATTGAAGCCTAAATCCCCAAATTGTTCACCTTCCCTGCTAGAGCTTCCCTTTCCTCTCTGCTCTGAAGCAAATGCGCACTCCCACCCAAAGGCTTTCTGAGCTCTGTCCAGGGGGTTGTGTTCCCCTGAAGGACCCATGGAAAGGTACAGGAATTGCACAGCTTCTGCAGCTGGCCTCTCCCTACTGGGACTGGACTCTCCAGCTACATTTAAGGCCACACATTTTCAGCTGGAGTTGAAGTTGAGAGATTTTTCTTTCATTCTGCAGCCTCAAAGTACTTTTTAAGTAAGTCAAAACTTAGTAAAAAAATCTCTTAATCATTTAAATCACAGCCCAGGGTGAGTTGTTTGGGGTTTTTTTTCCTGCTGTAGGCATGCTGGGAGAAGCTCTGAAGCATAAGAAACTCCAAAACACAGCTCCCACCGGGTTTGCAAGAGAATTATGCCCTTTGGTCCCACAAATGCCTTTGAACACTTACTCATCAATGCCCATTGTTCTTCGGAAGCTCCATGCCAAGTGCTGCTGTCCCTGTCTTGACTGCTCCACCTGTGTAATGCAAAGAGAGGAAGGAAAGAGACAAAAGAGACTTTGCTTCAAATCACACAGCAGGGTCACCTGTAGTGAGCAGTTCAACATCAGATCATCAAAGTGAGCTTTCCATATCTGACAGAGCATTTTTTGAGAAGCCTGGGGAAACAGAAGGTGCTTTTACCGAGGCAGAGCAAAAGAAGCAGGCAAAACCAGGTGTTGAAAAGCTTCTAGCCATAAAGTTTCCCTTAATGTAGTCTTTTTGGACCATTCAATTTCCATTTCACACAGCTGAGCTGAACATCATCTCACTCTATGCTCTAGCACCATCTAGAGCTTGTGCCTAAAGCAACTGAGCTCCATTGCTTCCTCCTCAAGCGGGCCAATCCTTAATCGTGTCATTTCCTTCCCCTCTGTCTTCTCTGCAAACTAAGCAGCCCCAGGGCTCTCAGCCTTTCCTCATCAGGCAGTGCTCCAGGCCCTTCAGCATCCTTGTAGCCCTCCCTTGGACTCTCTCCAGTAGATCCCTGTTCCCAGGTTGCCCAGGGAAGTAATGGATGCTCCCTCCCTGGAGGTGCTCAGGACCAGGTTGGATGAGGCCTTGAGCGACCTGTTCTAGTGGGAGGTGTCTCTGCCTATGGCACAGGGGGGTTGGAACTGGCTGAGTTTTGAGGTCCCTTCCAACCTAAACCATTCTATGATTCCATGATTTGTTTTCCTCCCAGCTAAATTGGTTGGCAAGTTATGAAGTGGTGATGGCGACAGCACAGCAGCCCAGGTAGCCTGCTCACAAGTGGCTTTATCTAGACACCAAGCAAAACCTATCTTTCTGTCTAAGCCTCAAGTACAGCTTTATGTGTTATGGGGGAAATCCCTCAAGGCTGCCAGTCAGAAGCTTTACACTCAATTATGCCAACACAATGAGCCTCTGAGACTGCAGGGTTTGCTCATGCAAGGTGATGAAAAACAGGAATCTCCCTCAGGAGGGGCAGTGCCCTTCAGAGTGATTCTGCCAGGCAAAAGTGTTTTCAAACCCCACATTTTGAACCCCACTCTGTCCCCACATCTGAGACCAGAGTGGCTGGAGAGCAGGCAGGAAGAGAGGGATCTGGGGGTGTTGCTTGGGAGCTGAACATGAGCCAGCAGTGTGCTCAGGTGGCCAAGAAGGCCAATGGCATCCTGGCCTGTGTCAGGAATAGTGTGGCCAGCAGAACCAGGGAAGATCTTCTGCCCCTGGACTCAGCACTGCTCAGGCCACACCTTGAGTGCTGTGTCCAGTTCTGGGCCCCTCAATTTAAGAAAGATGTTGAGGTGCTTGAGTATGTTCAGAGAAGGGCAGCAAGGCTGGGGAGGGGCCTGGAGCACAGCCCTGTGAGGAGAGGCTGAGGGAGCTGGGGGTGTGCAGCCTGCAGAAGGGAAGGCTCAGGGCAGACCTCATTGCTCTCTACAGCTACCTGAAGGGAGGTTGCATGCAGCTGGGGTTGGGCTCTTCTGCCAGGCACCCAGGGACAGAACAAGGGGACACAGTCTCAAGCTGTGCCAGGACAGGTTCAGGTTGGATGTTAGGAAGAAGTTCTTGACAGAGAGTGATTGGCATTGGAATGGGCTGCCCAGGGAGGTGGTGGAGTCCCCATCCCTGGAGGTGTTTAAGAAGAGACTGGATGAGGCACTTAGTGCCATGATTCAGTTAATTAGAAGTGTTAGGTTGGACTCGATGATCTCAGAGGTATTTTCTAACCTGGCTCATTCTGTGATTCTGTGATTCTCTTGCCCCGAGGTCATGATGCACTCACAGAGGCACCAAGCTTATTGCTGGCCCTAATCTTAAGCCCGCACGCGATGCCCACGCCAGCATTTTCCTGCCCAGGGTGGGGGCTGGGTCCCATCCCTGGGTAAGGAGTTCACAGGGCACACGATAAGAGCACATGGACAGCAACAAGCAGCTCATCTACAGAGGGCATTTGGCCCTGCAGCACGATTTCACAGGGGCTGCTCCATCTGTCACAGTGCTCTGCATGCAGCAAAGCCGCCTACCCTACCACTAAGGAAGCCCCAGCAGATTAACACTGCATGATGCTTTCACTCTCAGCCCTTGGAATTTTTCATCTTTCAGGGTGGCAGCCAGAGGAGAGGAAGAAAGTCATGTATTATGTACAGCATGTGGGGCTGCTTGCAGTCATCCCCTTCAATATGCTTGACTTTGAAAGGCAGAAATCTGTTGTTTGGTTTTTTTTTTTTTTTTTTTTTCTCCTTTCTACCTTGAAAAGAACCAAATTCTCTACATGTATTTTACTTCAGAAACAGAACAGCAGCTGCCTCCAGTATACACAGACCATTTTTAGTTTGGTTTGTGTAACCACCATTAAATAAGTAAACACAGGGGATAGAGCTCTTGGTAGCTGTCTGAACAGAAGAAAAGAAACTACACCTCTGCAGGACAGATAGACGTTGGGCCAGCAATGTGCCCTTGTGGGCAAGAGAGCCAATGGCATCCTGGGGTGCATCAAGAAAAGTGTGTCCAGCAGGTCTGGGGAGGTTCTTCTCCCCTTCCACTCTGCCCTGCTGAGGCCACACCTGCAATAATGTGTCCAGTTTTGGGCTCCCCAGTTCAGGAGAGACAGAGACCTGCTGGAGAGAGTCCAGTGGAGAGCCACGAGGATGGTTTGGGGACTTCAGCATCTTCCCTGTGGAGAGAGACTGAGAGCCCTGGGACTGTTTAATCTGAAGAAGAGAAGGCTGAGAGGGGATCTGAACAATGTCTATCAATAGCTGAGGGGTGGGTGTCAAGTGGAGGGGGCCAAGCTCTTTTTAGAATTATAGAATCAAGCAGGTTAGAGGAGACCTCCAAGCTCACACAGTCCAACATACCACCCAGCCCTACCCAATCAACTGGACCATGGCACAAAGTGCCACATCCAGGCTTTGCTTGAACACCTTCAGGGATAGGGACTCCATCACCTCCCTGGGCAGCCCATTCTAATGCCAATCACTATCTCTGTCAAGAACTTCTTCCTAATATCCAGCTTGAACCTGCTCTGCCACAACTTGAGACTGTGTCCCCTTGTTCTGTCCCTGGGTGCCTGGCAGAAGAGCCCAACCCCAGCTGGGTACAATCTCTCTTCAGGTAGCTGTAGACAGCAATGGGGTCCCCCCTGAGCCTCCTCTTCTGCAGGCTGCACACCCCCAGCTCCCTCAGTCTCTCCTCACAGGGCTGTGCTCCAGGCTTTTTGGTGGTGCACAGCAATGAGCCAAGGAACAATGGATATAAACTGCAACAGAGAATGTTTCACCTCTACATGGGGCAAAACTTCTTTAGAGTGAGGGTGACAGAGCCCTGGCACAGGCTGCCCAGAGAGGTTGTGGAGTCTCCTTCTCTGGAGACTTTCCAAAGCCACCTGGCTGCATTCCTGTGTGGACTGCCTTGGGTGATCCTGCTCTGGCAGGGGAGTTGGACTGGATGATCTCTGGAGGTCCCTTCCAACCGCTAATATTTTGTGATTGAATGAGACCCTTCAGGTCACTCTCAATCATCTTGAAAAATACAGGTATCCACATAACCTACTGCAAAAGGAAATCCTTTAGGGACAGTAATGTGAGCCAGAACTGCAGAGTTTGCATTCATTTTGTTCAGGAGTTCTGTTCATTTTCACTTATGAAGCATTCAGCTTGTGCCCCTTGCTGAGGAGTGTGTGGATAAAGCACACAGAGCTGTGCTGTGCTTTCCCTGAGGCCTCCTCCTTTATTCACAAGGAAGAACCACACAGTGCTACACGGAGCACCAACTGAATTCCGTGAGGCCATCCACCAGCACAGGAACCAGCACTGAAGAAACAACCCCACTCTATGAAAGCTCACACAGTGTATATCTGATGGCTTGGCTGAACTCCTGATCAGTTAGGTTAGCGTTTCCAGGAAAAATTGAAGCAGCATGGTGCTGCTGACTGCTGGAGGGAAGGGATCAGTCCAGAGGGACCCTGACAGGCTGGACAGGTGTGCCCAAGCCAACCCTGTGAGGTTCAACTAGAACAACTGTAAGGTCCAGCACCTGGGTTGGGGCAATCTGAGGCACCGATATAGGCTGCGCACGGACTGGTTTGAGAGCAGCTCTGAAGAAAAGGACTTGTGGGTGCTGGTGGATGA
Organism: Eubucco bourcierii; assembly: GCA_013396675.1. Classification (NCBI taxonomy): domain Eukaryota; kingdom Metazoa; phylum Chordata; class Aves; order Piciformes; family Ramphastidae; genus Eubucco; species Eubucco bourcierii. The sequence goes on from VWZE01014112.1 coordinate 99,158, forward strand.
AAAGGTCAACATGAGCCAGAAGTGTGCATTTGTAGCCCAGGGACACAATCAGAGCCTGGGCTGCATCAAGAGAAGTGTGGGCAGCAGGGTAAGGGAAATGATCCTGCCCCTCTTGTGAGACCACACCAGGAGCGCTGTGCTCAGTTTTGGAGCCCCTGTTATAGGAAAAATCTGGAGGTGCTGAAAGGTGTCCAGAAAAGGGCCACAAGGATGATCTGAGGGCTGGAGCTGCTCTGCTGCGAGGACAGGCTGAGGGAGTTGGGGTTGTTCAGTCTGAAGAAGAGAAGGCTCCCAGGTGACCTTATTGTGGCCTTCCAGTATCTGCAGGGGGCTACAAGAAAGCTGGGGAGGGACTTTTGAGGGTGTCAGGACTGGGGGGAATAAATCCATGAAAGAGGAGAGGAGATTTAGATTAGAGGTTGGGAAGAAGCTCTTCAGCATGAGGGTGGTGAAAGACTAGCACTGGTTGCCCAGGGAGGTGGTGGAAGCCTCATCCCTGGAGGCGTTTAAGGCCAGGCTGGATGAGGCTCTGGGCAACCTGATCTGGTGTGAGGTATCCTTGCCCATGGCAGGGAGGTTGGAACTGGATGATTCTTGAGGGCCCTTCCAATCCTGACAGTTCTATGATTCTGTGATAATAGGTGGCATAACTCCAGGATGCAAACTACCCCTAAATCCAAAGATACCCAAACTCCTCAGCAAGAGTGTCTATAGGCACAGTTATGCTTCTAGGGCATCAGGAAAAAGATAGATTATGCTTAGTTACTGCCTCATTTTGTTAATGAGAGCTAATTGAAAAAAAAAACACATGCTGAAGTGATTGCCTAATCATCACAGCAAATGACTTTAAAAACCCAATTGGCCATGATCAAATATTTACAGCAGAAGCAACAAAAACATCCAGAGCTCAAGACTTGTTTGGAGTAAATCTCTGCACAAACAGCCCTTCTGCAAGGAGCTTTGCAGAGCAGGGGAGATCGAGGCTGTCTCCAAGCAGCCTGGGTGAATTTGGGGAATCAGACCAAAAAATCACAGAATTACTGAGGCTGGAATAGAGCTCTGAGATCATCCAGTCCAGCCTAGGACCTAACACCACCACAGCGACCAGACCATGGCACTAAGTGCCACAGCAAAGCTTGCCTGAAACACCACCAGGCACAGCGACTCCACCACCTCCCTGGGCAGTCCATTCCAGTCTCTAATTTCCCTTTCCAGCAGGAAGTGCTTCCTAACATCCAACCTAATCCTTCCCTGCCACAGTTTCAGGCCATGCCCTCTCATCCTGGCACAAGTTGCCTGGCAGCAGAGCCTGACCCCGACCTGACTACACCTTTCCTTCAGGTAGCTGTAGAGTGTGCTAAGGTCCCCCCTGAGTCTCCTCTCCTCCAGGCTACCCCAGCCCAGCTCCCTCAGCCTCTCTTCAGTAGCCTTCCCCTCCAGGCCCTTCCCCAGTCTCATTGCTCTCCTCTGGATCCAGAATAATCAAAGCATCCTTCTTGTTGCTCAATCACTTTCCACTTGAGAATGCTCACCATCCCTCTGCTGTGCATCCCAAGGAACCTCTGACTCCTGCATTTTTACTCCCCCTTACAACAGTACCCTGACTTCATCTGTTCTCCCTCTGCCATCGCATTAAAGGCAATGAGGGTCCACACAAAGAGCTTGCATGAAAAACCAGAACAATCCTCATTATCAACACAGGCTGAGGGAGGAGGTGACAGAAAGCAGCCCTGTGGAAAAGGACTTGGGGCTACTGATGGATGAGAAGCTGAACGTGAGCAGGCAGTGTGAGCTTGCAGCACAGAAAGCAAATCACAGCCTGGGCTGCATCCAAAGCAGCATTGCCAGCAGATCAGAGCGGGGAACAGGTTCTGCACCATGAGGGTGGTGGAACACTGCAACAGGTTGCCCAGGGAGGTGGTTGGTCTCATCCCTGAAGATATTGCAGGTGAGGCTGTACAGGGCTGTCGGCAACATGATCTAGTTGAGAATGTCCCTGCTGAGTGCAGAGGGGGTTGGACTGGATGAGCTTTGCAGGTCCTTTCCAACCCAGAGCATTCTATAATTCTATGAGGCCTGCTGACAACAGACATCCTCTGTCACCCCTATCCCATAGTTACACTCTCCTTAATCTGGGTTTTCCTTCAGGAAATGTGTCATCCAGACACATAATAAGCTGATGAGTGGCCTGGAGCACAGCCCTGTGAGGAGAGACTGAGGGAGCTGGGGATGTGCAGTCTGCAGAAGAGAAAGCTCAGGGCAGACCTCATTGCTGTCTACAGCTACCTGAAGGGAGGTTGTAGCCAATTGGGGTTGGTCTCTTCTGCCAGGCACCCAGGGACAGAACAAGAGGACACAGCCTCAAGCTGTGCCAGGGCAGGTTCAAGCTGGATGTTAGGAAGAAGTTCTTGAAAGAGAGAGTGATTGGCATTGGAATGGGCTGCCCAGGGAGGTGGTGGAGTCACCGTCCCTGGAAGTGTTCAAGAAAAGCCTGGATGGGGCACTTAGTGCCATGGTCTGGTTGATTGAGTAGGGTTGGGTGATAGGTTGGGCTGGATGAGCTTGGAGGTGTCTTCCAGTCTTGTTGATTCTATGATTCTATGATAATGAATTATTCATAAGTAATCTGAAGAGCTGTATTCCAGACTCATAGAGGGCTCTGCAGATGTAACAAAGTGTCCAGGCCACAATTTATTTTAGAAATCAGCAGCATGTTTTAGGCAAGAAATCTTGATTTGTAAACACTGCACTCTGGCCCAGCAGATTTCCTTCCTGACAGGCCATGACCACTTCATAATTCCAGGGCAAAACCCATGAAGATTAATAACAATCAGAAAGAGGATTTTAATCAACACTGGCCAGCTGCTCTGTGGGCTTAGATTATGTTGTGGAAGGGGAAGTGCAGCATTAAGAATGAATGAAAAAGGCAAAAGCACTGATGGTCTTCCAGAATTTCTCTAGAAGCTCAATTAATGTCCAACTGGAATCTGCAAATCCTCTGCTGAAATTACTGCATCTAGTCAAGTGCAGTACATTTCACAGCAACTGGAAATTAAAACAGCTGCCTTTATGTTTTGTTTTAATCCCTGCTCGTAAAGGTCACTTTTCCTTTCTGCTCATTACCAAGATGATGACCTATTTTATATCATGCAAGAGCACTGCAACCCTGTGCTGGGCTGCAGCAAGAGAAGTGTGGCCAGCAGGGAGAGGGAGGGGATTCTCCCCCTCTACATCACTCTGGTGAGACCTCACCTGGAGCACTGTGTACAGTTTTGGAGCCTCTATTACAA
>VWZE01014112.1:103403-116755 GCA_013396675.1 Eubucco bourcierii
ATTTACACTATATACAGAATATTTACAGAAATATACAAGTAAAAGGTAATACAGCAACACAACTCCCCTCCCAGAAATCAGAGACCCCAGGAGGGGCTCTCAACCACCCTTCCACCTTCTCCCCACCCCTGTACCTTACCCCAAGGTTTGCCTTACGTGCAAGGTAAATTAGGAGGATCAGCCAGGAGGGTTAGAAGAAAAGTGGTTAGTGAGGATTAATCAGCAGAGGAATCAGAGCCCAGAAGCTGCTAGATCCTACCAGCAGCTCCTGTTCCAGCAAGAGCCAGAGAGAGACTCACTTATCTATTGTTTTGGTTAGTGTTCCCAAACAATTCTCCAGCAAGCGTATGAGTGAAGTAGACATCATGATGTTTTCCTTTCACAGCCTATAGTGTAATTTTCTCTAATATTCTAATTAGCCTCAAACCAGCAGACTCAGCCTCCTCTTCTTCAAACTGAATAGTTCCTGGAGAACTGAGCCAGAGAGGTAGCAGAGGCTGCAGTCTGCCTGGCTCTGGCAACAGGTGTAGGCTGCTGGCAGCTGCTGCAGGGTGGAGGAAGAAAGGGTGAAACAAGTTGGCTGGACCCAGGCCAAAGAGCAACAAGAGGCTTGTGTGCCACTGCCATACTGCCCTGCCCTGCTGCCCGCCCAGCCTGCAGAGCGCCACAGCAGCCAGGGTTAGAACTGGGTCAGGAGCGCCAGCGTGAGACCTGTTATTTGGGATACAGGGCTTGGGTTCACACTGGAAACGTCTGTCCATGTGCTGTTTTGACAGCAAACATCCTGTCTGGGGATGCTGGAGAAGGGAGAGGAGGATATAATTTTGGTGTTTGCGGTTTTTTTTTGGTTTGTTTTTTTAACAGAATGAACCAGGTTGGAAAATATCTCTAAGATCATCTAGTCCAACCTACTGCCTAACCCTTCTAATTAACTAAACCATGCCAGCAAGTGTCTCATCCAGTCTCCTTTTAAACACCTCCAGGGGCATCCTCTTCTCCAGGCTGCACACCCCCAGCTCCCTCAGCCTGTCCTCACAGGGCTGTGCTCCAGCCCCCTCCCCAGCCTTGCTGCCCTTCTCTGAACACCTTCCAGCACATCAACATCTTTCTTAAACTGCAGTGCCCAGAACTGGACACAGTACTCAAGGTGTGGCCTGAGCAGTGCTGAGTGCAGGGGCAGATCTTCCCTGGTCCTGCTGATCACACTATTCCTGACACAGGCCAGGATGCCATTGGCCTTCTTGGCCACCTGGGCACACTGACAGCTCATGTTCTGCTGTTGTCGACCAGTATCCCCAGGTCCCTCTCTTCCTGGCGGCTCTCCAGCCTGTAGCATTGCATGGGGCTGGTGTAGCCAAAGTGCAGAACCTAGCACTTGGCTTTGTTCAGACTCCTGGCACTGGACTGTGCCCATCTACCCAGCCTGTCCAGGTCCCTCTGCAGAGCCCTCCTGCCCTCTAACAGACCCACACATGCTCCCAACTTGGTGTCATCTGCAGACTCACTGCTGAAGGACTCAATCTCCTCATCCACATCAACAATGAAGATATTGAACAGGACTGGACCCAGCACTGATCCCTGGGGCACACTACTAGTGACAGCTGCCAACTGGATGTGGCTCCCTTCACCACCACCCTCTGGGCCCAGCCCTCCAGCCAGTTCTTAACCCAGCAGAGTGCCCTTGTCCAAGCCAAGGGCTGCAGCTTGGCCAGGCGTTATGAGGATCTCAGTGCCTGAAGTGCTTAGCACAGAGATTTCTCTTTGTTTTTTTTAACCTATGCTGGATCAGGACCAGACAAACTAGGATTAAGTAAAGTGCCTTAACATGTTTTAACATGCCAGCAGGTGAATGGGAGAGCTGATTCTTTCCCTGTACTCTGCTCTTGTGGGCTCCACCTCAAATACTGTGTCCAGTTCTGGTGTCCCCATCATAAGGAGGACACAGAGTTACTGGAGTGAGTCTGGAGGAGGCCACAAAGATGATTCTGGGTCTGGAGCAACTCTTCTGGGGGTACAGGCTGAGTGAGATTCTTTTGTCTGGACTGAACTAAAACCTGGCCTTAAACAGAACATCAACTTTCCAAGCTGATATGATGGACCGCCTTTGTTCTGTTTGCACCCAGGATGGTTGTTGAAGCCCTATCCCTGGAGGTGCTTAAGGTCAGGTTGGATGTGGCTCTGGGCAATCTGATCTAGTGTGAGGTGTCCCTGCCCATGGCAGGGTGGGTTGGAACCGGATGATCCTTGTGGTCCCTTCCAACCCTGACTGATTCTATGATTACTTTTTTTATATGTTGACCACAGAATCACAGAATTCACCAGGTTGGAAAAAACCTTTGAGATTATCAAGTTCAACCTATTAGCTAACAGCATCTAATCAACTAAACCATGGCACCAAGTGCCACATACAGGCTCTTGTTAAACATTTCCAGGGATGGTGACTCCACCACCTCCCTGGGCAGCCCATTCCAATGCCAATCACTCTTTCTGTCAAGAACTTCTTCCTCACATCCAGGCTAAATCAATTACAATCAAATTCAGTGGAGACTCAGACGTACTCTTTTTCCCAAGGATGCAAAAGTAGCAAAGAAGAGGAAAAGACCCAAACTGGTGTGCACACAAAACACAGACAGGTGCAAGTTAGCTTTTCCAAAGGCAGGTAGGAACTGCCACTATGAGGAGTTTCCCTTGTCAGTATAAGAGGAGCACAAATCAGAGCTGGTCCTACCTTTTTGCCTCATCAGACAGTTGGGGAACACGAGAGTAAGCAAACCCCACATGAGAGAGTGATCCACAGAAGCCAGCACAACAGCTGGAGGCTTGTCATTACAGGTTGTCAGCACAACGGGACACAACTCCAGTTTATCATTCATGATTGTTTTTCCTCTGTACCTTGAAACCAGTTTCTGTGGTTGTAACAGACTGGCTTATGTTAAATGTACTCTAGCATTCAAATCAACAGAGGAAGAATATACCTGGGGTAAAGCAGGTATTTGCTTCGCAGTCAGATTCCATCTCTGGACAGGATTTGTACTCTAAGAAGCAAACACTTCCTGAGTGAGCAACTTCTCACACTGTGGGCAGAATTTAGCCTGCTTCTAACTCCTAATGCAAGTGTTTTTCTCCCTCTAGAAAGCAAGTTGTGATCCTGGTAAGACACAGATGAGCAGAACTTCATCAAAAGTACTCAGCACTGGTCAGGTTACACTTCAAGTGCTGTGTCCAGTTCTGGGCCCCTCAATTTAAGGAAGATGTTGAGGTGCTGGAAGGTGTCCAGAGAAGGGCAGCAAGGCTGGGGAGAGGCCTGGAGCACAGCCCTGTGAGGAGAGGCTGAGGGAGCTGGGGGTGTGCAACCTGCAGAAGAGGAGGCTCAGGGCAGACCTCATTGCTCTCTACAGCTACCTGAAGGGAGGTTGCATGCAGCTGGGGTTGGGCTCTTCTGCCAGGCACCCAGGAACAGAACAAGAAGACACAGCCTCAAGCTGTGCCAGGGCAGGTTTAAGGTGGATATTAGGAGGAAGTTCTTCCCAGCAAGAGTGATTGGCATTGGAATGGCTGCCCAGGGAGGTGGTGGAGTTGCCATTCCTGGAGGTGTTGAAGAAAAGCCTGGATGGGGCATTTAGTGCCATGGTCTAGTTGATTGGCTAGGGCTAGGGTTGGCTCGATGATCCTAGAGGTCTTTTCCAGTCTGGTTCATTCAGCCTGATTCAAAAGCTCACCTTCAGGTGAAGGGAGCTTCAGGCAGGTGTGGTGCAGGATGCCAGACTGCCCTGGGCTGAGGTGAAAGTGATGATGATACTTAATACCATGCTGCTGTCCTGCCAGCTTCACAGTCAAAGTGCTGGGTGGAGCTTGAAGTTCAGCCTGTAATCTGAGGAGGCTTTCTACTCCGCTTGCTGCTTCCAATTTCCAGGTCTTGGGTGTTGGTTTTCTGTGTGCTTGGGTGGGGGTCACCATTTTCACTGCTGCCTTCCGCTGCTGCTTTTTGCCACACGCTTTCTGCAGACAGGCTAAGGCAGTTGTGCACTGTGGACTACCCTAAGTGTCAAGCAGAGATGGCCAAGCTCTTTTGGGTGGTGCACAGGAATAAGCCAAGGAGCAATGGATACAAACTGCAACAGAGAAGGTTTCAGCTCCACATGGGGAGAAACTTCTTTACAGTGAGGGTGACAGCCCTGAAACAGACTGCCCAGAGAGGCTGAGGAGCCTCCTTCTCTGAAAGCTTTCCAAAGCCACCTGGATGCATTCCTGTGTGGACTCCCCTGGGCGATCCTGCTTTGGCATGGGGATTGGACTTGATGGTCTCTGGAGGTGCCTTCCAACCTCTAACACTCTGTGATTCTGTGGTTGTGCTACCCCAATAAATTCCTTGTCACAGTCCAGTTTTTGTGTGTTTTAGTTTCACTCCCACCTGTGTGGTGAGAGAGAGGCTTCTGAGACATGAGGAGAAACTTCTTTACAGTGAGGGTGCCAGAGCCTTGGCACAGGCTGTCCAGAGAGGTTGTGGAGTCTGCTTCTCTGGAGACTTTCCAAATCCACCTGGATGCATTCCTGTGTGGACCACTCTGGGTGACCCTGCTTTGACAGATTGGTTGGATCCAGTCTCTGGAGGTCTCTTCCAACCTCTAAGTGTCAGTGATTCTGTGAGAGCAGGCTGTGCTAACCCAGGACACATAGAATCATAGAATCAGTTAGGGTTGGAAGGGACCATAAGGATCATCAAGCTTCTCACAGCTGGCTCACATCATCTGAATAGATCAAACAACCTCCTCACTACCTGCCAGACCTTTTCCAAACTAAAGAGTCAGTTGAACAGAGCTGTAGCCAGCAAGAAAAATCCTCCTTTGCTTACAGATGTCTCCAGCTTCAGCTAGGGCTGTGCCTGAAGGCTGTCAGCTGTTCCAGTTGCAGACTCACACCCCAGAAGCAATGATTCTGCAGTTCTGCCTGGTCCTCGATTTCCAAGGGGCAATCACAGGGATTTTCCCCTTTGTGTCTCTAATGCTGGGGGTGGGATTTATTCCAAAATTAATATAGTTTATTACTTTTGGTATTTAGAAGATGATCAGAGGGCTGGAGCAACTCTCTTATGAGAACAGGCTACAAGGGTTGGGGCTCTTCAGGCTGGAGAAGAGAAGGCTTCCAGGAGACCTTAGAGTAGCCTTCCAGTATCTGAAGGGAGCCTACAGGAAGGCTGGGGAGGGAATATTTACAAGGTCCTGCAATGACAGGACAAGGGGCAATGGGTTTAAACTGGCAGAAGGGAGATTTAGACTGGATGTTAAGAGGAAGTTCTTTCCAGTGAGAGTGGTGAGGCCCTGGCAAAGGTTGCCCAGGGAGGTTGTGGCTGCTCCCTCCATGGAGGTGTTCAAGGCCAGGTTGGACGAGGCCTTGAGTAACCTGTACTAGTGGGAGGTGTCCCTGCCTATGGTAGGGGGTTGGAACTAGATGATCCTTGAAGTCCCTTTCAAACTTACCAGTCTATGATTCTGTATTTAGCAATCTCACCACAGGCCATAATTTTATATAATAATAACAGATTCTTTGCACGGTCATGGAAAGTATTACACAGGGGGAAATAGGGAATCTAGAACACTTAAGACATAACTAGCAACAATATAGCAATCACTAAACTATTTTGGAAAGAGAATCTTGGAGCCAATACACCGCTTGCCCTTGAGGGAGACCCGAGAGGCTCTTTCTGCTAAAGGCATAAGGGGCAATAGAAGCAGAGTCTGGGCTGCATCAGAAGTGTGGACAGTAGGGCAAGGGAGGTGATTATCTCCCTCTACTTCACTCTGGTAAGACCCCACCTGGAGTACTACATCCAGTTCTGGAGCCACTATTACAAGAGGGATATGGATGTGCTGGAGGGTGTCCAGAGAAGGGCTATGAAGATAATCAGAGGGCTGGAGCTGCTCTGCTATGAGAAGAGACTGAGGGAGTTGTGGTTGTTCAGTCCGGAGAGGAGAAGGCTCCAAGGTGACCTTATTGTGGCCTTTCAGTATCTTAAGGGGGCCTACAGAAAGCTGGGGAGGGACTTTTCAGGATGTGCGGTAGTGACAGGACTAGGGGGAATGGAGCAGATCTGAAGGTGGGGAGATGCAGACTGGACATGAGGAGGAAGTTCTTCATGGGAGTGGTGAGAGCCTGGAATGGGTTTCCCAGGGAGGTGGCTGAGGCCCCATCCCTGGAGATGTTTAAGGCCAGGCTGGATGAGGGTCTGGACAGCCTGATCTAGTGTGAGCTGTCCCTGTCCATGGCATGGGGATTGGAACTGGCTGATCCTTGTGGTCCCTTCCAACCCTGACTGATTCTATGATTCTATGAATTCAGTTACAGAGAGGTTTCTAGATCTTCCTAGACTCTAAACAGGGCACTGGGAAAGAGACAGATGATCTCTGACCTGATCCTGGCTCCCCTTCTGATCTCGGGACTTGGCACAGAGGTTTGCAGAGGTGCAGGCAGGATCTCTTGCAGATGTGCAGAGAGCAGGGTATTGGTGGCACTTCTCACCATGTTGTGAGGCATTTAATGCCTTCTCCTGATAAACTTGAGGCACAGCAAGTTTCCAGGTAGTCAAAGCTTGTACCTTGAAGCTTTGCTGGTCTGAAGCACAAGGCAGAGCAGAACACTTTGAGGCACATTGTCCAAGCAGAGAGCCGAGAGCACATTGTCAGAGCAGAGCACACTGCTTGCAACTTAACTCCATTTATATTATTTGCCTGAGTGTAATGGCTCCTTTGGCCACAGAGATTCACCAACCAGAATGGCACTTTGCCAAACTCGCCATATTAGGTAAAACCAGGACTTGCTTACCCTTATTCACTTTGGGAGGGGACATAATGGCCCAAGCCTCTGTTTTCATCCTGCCCTTGCTCCCCCATCAGCAGAAGGGTGGAGCAAGCCAGGACATGTTTTAGGTCTATTAGCCTTTCACGACAATAGCTTGTCCCCTTAGTGTGCAGGCTTTCAAATCATCTCAGGTACTCCCTTAAAATGCCACTACCACCCCTAGATCAAAGCTACTGAAAGCAAGGTTAAGGTAATTTTGGGAACAGTCCAGCAAAAATGGGATGTCCCATATCATGTCATGGTGTGGACAACATGGTTTGGAACCCAGACCAAATGGTACCAGATCATCCTACTCTAGCTCTAGCGTTGCCTCCTGCAATTTACAGATGTGTCACAGAATTACAGACACATGCAGGTTGACAAAGCCCCTCAGGATCACCAAGTCCAACCTAGAACCCTACTCTACAACATTCACCTTAAACCATAGCCCTAAGCACCACATCCAAACCATCCTTAAACATATCCGAGGCGGGTGACTCCACTGCCTCCCTGGGCAGCTCATTCCAGTCCCTGATCACTCTCTCCATGAAAAACATTTTACTAATGTCCAATCTAAACCTACTCAACTTCAGCCTGAGGTCATTCCCCCTTGTTCTGTCTCAAATTACCTGTGAGGAGAGACCAGCACCAACCTCTCCACAATGTCCCTTCAGGTAGCTGCAGACAGCCATGAGGTCTCCCCTCAGCCTCTTCTTCCTCAAACTAACCATCCCCAGCTCCCTCAGTTGTTCCTCATAAGGTTTATTCTCTAGGCCCTCCCCCAGCTTCCTTGCCCTCCTCTTGACCTGCTCCAGCACCTTCACATCTCTCTTGGTGCTCAAAACTGAACACACTGAGTGTTTATCACTTGGACTGCAAGTTTGCTTTGCCTCAGCTCCCTTAGAGCTAGAGGAAGATTCTCCAGTGATGAATGTCTGGAGGTCTCTATAATTCATCCACATTATGCTAAAAAAAATAGGTAAAGGAAGAGGTTTTTCTGTTACAGGCAGAAGGTGCATAACACATCAATAATACACTATTAGACACCACAAAACTGTTTCAAATTACACTGCAATGACCACTGCTAAATGTTCTTACAACTCATTGCTCTCCACAAGTACCTGAAAGGAGGTTCTAGTGAGGCATGGATTGGTCTCTTTTCCCTAGTATCAAGAGATAGAGTAAGAGAAAATGGCCTCACATTGCACCAGGGGAGGTTTAGATTCGATATTAGGAAAAAATTCTTTACTGAAAGGGTGTTCAGGCGATGAAACAAGCTGCCCAGGGAGGTGGTGGAGTTGTTGTCCCTGGAGATGATAAAAAAAACCCAACATGTGGACATGGCACTTTGGGACCTGGCTTAGTGACCATGGTGATCTTAGCTTGACAGATGGACTTGATAATCTTAGAATCATAGAATAGCCTGGGTTGGAAGGGACCTCCAAAGCTCATCCAGTCCAACCCCCTCTGGACTCAGCAGGGACATCCTCAACTAGATCAGGTTGCCCACAGCCCTGTCCAGCCTCACCTGCAGTATCTCCAGGGATAAGGCCCAACCACCTCCCTGGGCAACCTGTTGCAATGTTCCACTACCCTTATGGTGCAGAATCTGTTCCTAACATTCAATCTCAATCTGCTCTGCTCTAGTTTGAAGCCACTGCCCTCATCCTGTCCCTGCAGGCCTTTGGAAACAGTCTCTCTGCAGCCTTCTTATAGCCCACTTCAGGTACTGAAGGTAAATATTAGGTGCCCCTGAAGACCTCACTTCTCCAGGCTTAACACCTCCAGTTCCCTTAGCCTGTCCTTATGGGAGAGGTTGTCTACCCCTCTGAGCCTTTTCACCAACCACATCTCATTCAACCAGCAGCAGTATCATTAAGTCACACAGTTGTAACAACAATGGTGCTGCTTTCTGAAATGGAAACACAGATGTTTCTGTCCAAAACAGGACACTTTTGTTAGTGGGGATTAAAAAAAAAAAAAGACAACAGATACTAAAAAGAAGGTCTATAGAAGGTATATGCCTGTAGGACAGCAGTAAGTCATCTGACTACAAAAAAAGCATTTTATCATCTTACCATCTTCTGAGAACTGGAGTGCATCCCAGCTCAGCAGAGCTCCTGCCTCTTTGTTTGTGTCTGCTACATGAACAGGCTCACAGGATGTTAGGGATTGGAAGGGACCTCTGGAGAGTTTCCAGTCCAACCCCCCTGCCAGATCAGGACCACAGAATCCAGCACAGCTCACACAGGAACATATGCAGACAGGCCTGGAAAGGCTCCAGAGAAGGAGACTCCACAACCTCTCTGGGCAGCCTGTGCCAGGGCTCTGTTACCCTTACAGGCAAGAAGTTCTTCCTCATGCTGAGCTGGAACTTCCTGTGCTGCAGTTTCCATCCCTTGTCCCTTGTCCTGTGCCAGGGCACAAGTGAGCAGAGGCTGTCCCTATCCCTTCCTTCCTGACCCCCAACCCTAAGACATTTATATCCATGGATTAGATCCCCTCTCAGTCTTCTCTGCAGACTAAGCAGCCCCAGGGCTCTCAGCCTTTCCTCATCAGGCAGTGCTCCAGTCCCTTCAGCACCTTTGCACCCCTCCTTGGACTCTCTCCAGTAGATCCTTGTGCCTCTTGAACTGGGAAGCCAGAACTGGATGCAATATTCCAGGTGGGTCCTCACTGGGGCAGAGTTATGATTTGGATTATTTTATTTACACATAAAAAGTTCCATTGGCTCACACCCTTCTAGAAACAGTTCCTGAAAATGCATAGTTTTAGTCGCTGTCACTTTATTTTTCCCCTCTTTTTTTTTTTTTCTCCAATTTAAAAGTGAAACCAACAAGAGTTTAAAAAAAAAAATACCCAGGTGCAGTCACACATCTCTTGTTCATACCAAAAGGCTCCACATTTTTTCCTCAAGGAACAGATCTATCGGCAACATTTTAGTTACACTGACGATAAAAATAGAAGTAGTAATCAGTGAAAAACAGTCCAGCAAAGTAAGGATCTGTCAAGCAGCTTGCAAAACCCTGCAGAAGACAAATAAAGGAGATTGATATAGGATCTGTTCACACTTCAAATGCTGTTTGGTTTCTGCTGTGCTGAAGCCTTACCGGTACAGCCACACGGAAATGGTATGCGCTGTCGTACAGCTTAGCCACTGGGAGAGGCCAAATGTGCTGACGTCCCTAGATGAGGAATAAGAGGGAGAGATTAGATAATCTTTGTTCCATATTCAACTGGAGAGAAGGACAGGCTCTGGAAATATTCCATTGACAAATACAATGCAAAGTAATTATGATGTTCAGAAGACGTTTGGCTGTAGTGCTTGGGGCTATGGTTTAGGGTGAACTTTGTAGAGTAGGGATACGGATTGGACTTGGTGATCCCGAGGGGTTTTGCCAACCTGAATGTTTCTGTGCTCTGTTTCTGTGATTCTGTGATAATAAGGTGGCTACAGCCAGAGTATTTAAAAGCAAAGTGGTGACTTTAAATTCTACAAAGGCAGCTGTGCACTGACTGCCTCTGTACAGCAGCTGGCAGACACCCAGCTCCCAGAGATGCTCAGCTGGCGCTGAGTAACTGAATCACAGAATCACAGCAACATGCAGGTTGGCAAAGCCCCTCAGGATCACCAAGTCCAACCTAGAACTCTACTCTACAAGATTCGCCTTAAACCATAGTCCTAAGCACCATATCCAAATGACCCTTAAACACAGCCAGGGTGGTGGACTCCACCACCTCCCTGGGCAGCTCATTCCAGTCCCTGACCACTCTCTCCATGGAAAACTTTTTCCTAATGTCCAAACTAAACCTTCCCAGTCTCAGCTTGAGGCCATTCCCCCTTGTTCTTTCTCCAATTACCTGTGAGAAGAGACCAGCATCAGCCTTTCCACAATGTCCTTTCAGGTATTTGTAGACAGCAATGAGGTCTGCCCTCAGCCTCCTCTGTTTCACACTAACCATCCCCAGCTCCTTCAGTCTCTCCTCATCAGATTTATTCACCAGGCTCTTCCCCAGCTTCCTTGCCCTCCTCTGCACTGGCTCCAGCACCTCCACAGCTCTCTTGTATTGAGGTGCCCAAAACTGAACACAATGCTTGAGATGTGGCCTCACCAGAGCTGAGTCCAATGGGACAATCCCCTCCCTGCTCCTGCTGGCCACAGCATTTCTAATCCCAGCCAGGATGCCATTGGCTTTCTTGGCCACCTGGGCACACTGCTGGCTCATATTCAACTCCTGTCTATTACAGTCCCAGGTCCCTTTCTGCCAGCAGCTCTCCAGCCACACTGCCTCAAGCCTGTAGCATTACCTGGGGTTGTTGTGACCCAAGTGCAGGACCTGGCACTTGGCCTTGTTGAACTAATCCCATTAATGTTGACACATTGATCTAACCCTATCCAAGCCCCTCTGAAAAGCCTCTCTAGCCTCATTCAAATCAACACTGCCACCCAACTGGGTGTCATCTGCAAACTTGGTGCTGACACTCTGTGTGCCTGAATCAAGGTCATCAATAAAGATGCTAAACAGAAGTGGTCCCAACACAGATCCCTGAGCAACACCACCAGTGCCTGGCTGCCAGCTAGATTTAACTCCATTGACCACCACTCTCTGGGCCCTCCTGTCCAGCAGTGCTTTATCCAGCAGACAGTGTGCTCAGCCATGCCATGAGTAGCCAATTTGTCTACAAGAATTGTGTGGGGAACAGTATCGAATGTTTTTCAAAAGTCTGGTAATACAACATTGACAGCCTTTCCCCCTCTAGCTTTTCAAGCAAGTAAATAGGGATTTCTCCTGTTATGCCAGGTAACTTGAGAGCTGAAGGATGGAAATGAAGCCAAGGCCAGGCAGTTTCCAGAAATCTTACCTGTGTGGTTGCTAGGAAATCCTGCCAACTGTCTTGGCTTGAAGAATAACGTGAGCAATAATTTCCAAATGTGACTTTGCAGAGAAATATGATTAATGGTTCCGTGGTGCTTCAAGAAACAGAGAAAAATAAGGATTGCTCTGGTTGTTCTTAAATAGGAGAAACATATATACATGTGTGTGTGTGTGTGTGTTTTCATACATGTATATGTATAAACACAAAACACACACAATGAAAACAAATTGTAACACTTGAAGTGTGTAGAAGAGAAGCAGAGGAGCTCACAGGATGTTAGAGGTTGGAAGGGACTTCTGAACATCTTCCAGTCCAACACCCTGCCACAGCAGAACCATAAAATCTAGCACAGGTCACACAGGAACACATCCAGACAGGACTGGAAAGGCTCCAGAGAAGGAGACTCCACAACCTCTCTGGGTAGCCTGTGCCAGGGCTTTGTTACCCTTACAGGCAAGAAGTTCTTCCTCATGCTGAGCTGGAACTTCTGTGCTGCAGTTTCCATCCCTTGCCCCTTGTCCTATGCCAGGGAGCAAGTGAGCAGAGGCTGTCCCTGTCCCTTCCTTTCTGACCCCCAGCCCTCAGCTAACCATAGACATTTATTACATTTCCCTACAGATCTAATAAGGGCCTACATGAAAACTGGTAAGTTACTTTTTAGGGTATCAGACAGTGATAGGACTGGGAGGAATGGATCCAACCTGGAGGAGAGGAGATTTAGATTAGATGATAGGAAGAAGTTCTTCAGCACCAGGGTGGTGAGAGACTGGCACAGGTTGCCAAGGGAGGTGGTGGAAGCCTCATCCCTGGAGCTTTTCAAGACCACACTTGATGTGGCTCTGAGCTGCCTGATCTAGTGTGAGGTGTCCCTGCCCATGGCAGAGGAGTTGGAGCTAGATGATCCTTGAGGTCCCTCCCAGTTCTGACAAATCTGTGATGTTGATTTGACCTAAAGACCATCCAGAACTTTCTTGGAAAGACTGGAGTCAAAGACTCATGAACCAGAGGATTTAGCAGCTGTTCTGGCTCTCACTGGCCTTTCTCTGGAAAGGTTTAGTCTGGAGAAGAGAAGGCTGAGAGGGGATCTGAGCAATGTCTATCAATAGCTGAGGGCAGGGGGGCAAGTGGAGGGGGCCAAGCTCTTTCAGTGATCATTAGCAATAAGCCAAGGAGCAATGGATACAAACTGCAACAAAGAAAGTTTCAGCTCAACATGAGAAGAAGCTTCTTTAGAGTGAGGGTGACAGAGCCCTGCAGCAGGCTGCCCAGAGAGGTTGTAGAGTCTCCTTCTCTGGAGGCTTTCCAAACCCACCTGGATGAATTCCTGTGTGGACTCCCCTGGGTGATGCTGCTTTGGCAAGAGGGTTGGACTGGATGGTCTCTGGAGGTCCTTTCCAACCTCTATAGTTCTGTGATTCTCGGAGCAGAACCCCAAAAGAAAGGACTTATTACTCCTGGGAGAGCACAATGGAGCTAAGCTTTTATTTGAGGAGAAAACATCTGCTGAGAGGAGTAAGTCTGCTGTTTATTCCTGCTATAAATCACAATGTTATGCATTATGAGAATGCCTTTTAACAGGCTTGGCATAACAGGCCAAAAAAAAAAAAAAAAAAAAAAAAAAAAAAAAAAAAAGGCAAAC
>VWZE01014112.1:116777-143905 GCA_013396675.1 Eubucco bourcierii
CTTCTCTGGAGTTATTTATATATGTTCTTACTAATGCTCCTCTACACAAAAAAAAAAACCAAAACCAAAACCAAAACAAAAACCAAGAAAGAAACCCCTCGAACACAACCCCAGCAACAACAAAAAAAAAACCCAAAACAACAACAAAATGCAAACAAACAAGAAAATAAACAGCACACACAAAAAGAAAAACCCAACCCCCTAGTCTAAAAGCTACAATCCTGCTAATATATCACAGTATCACCAGGGTTGGAAGAGACCTCAAAGATCATCAAGTCCAACCTGTTACCACAGACCTCAAGACCAGACCATGGCACCAAGTGCCACGTCCAAACGCGCCTTGAACACCTCCCTGAGCAGCCCATTCCAGTAGCCAATGACTCTCTCAGTGAAGAACTTTCTCCTCACCTCCAGTCTAAACTTCCCCTGGCACAGCTTGAGACTGTGTCCTCTTGTTCTGGTGCTGGTTGCCTGAGAGAAGAAAGCAACCTCCTCCTGGCTACAACCACCCTTCAGGTAGTTGTAGACAGCAAGAAGGTCTCCCCTGAGCCTCCTCTTCTCCAGGCTAAACAATCCCAGCTCCCTCAGCCTCTCTCCATAGGGCTGTGCTCAAGGCCTCTCCCCAGCCTCATTGCCCTTCTCTGGACACGCTCAAGCACCTCAATGTCCTTCTTAAATTGAGGGGCCCAGAACTGGACACTGTACTCAAGGTGTGGCCTAACCAGTGCAGAGTCCAGGGGGAGAATGACCTCCCTGCTCCTGCTGGCCACACTATTCCTGATGCAGGCCAGGATGCCATTGACCTTCTTGGCCACCTGGGCAAACTGCTAGCTCATATGCATACTATTCAAGTGATTATTAAACTTAACCTAAAGACTACTGAACTTTAATATCTGCATCAACTGGAGGAATTGTCATCAGGCAGAGTGGTATTGGGCCTGTGCTACAGCAAAATCTCTACCCAAATTTCCACACTAAGAGTTTAGTTGTGCACAGATTTGTCTCATTCCTGAGAACAGAGAAAAATGCATGTCACAATAGAAATCAGGCAAGAATTCCCATAACCATTATCTTATTATCTCTAAGCCTTATCTTTAATTGTACTTACTTTATTTCCAGTGAGATTTCTACATCCATAGGTGTGTATTTGTTAACAGGGATAATGTAGCTGTAATTTCCAGACCTGAAAGAGGGGACATTACACTACTGAGGATTTGAAAACAGGTGGACATCATCGACACAAAAACATTGAAATTGCATTTCAACTTAAAAAGAAAAAAATATGCAAAGGTAGAAAAGGCTCCTGCATGCCAGAGGAAACAGCTGTGAGAAGGAACCAGGCAAATAGCCATGCTCTGTTACTGACATTTTATACAGAATTATTGAGGCTGGAATAGAGCTCTGAGATCATCCAGTCTAGCCTAGGACCTAACACCACCACAACGACCAGACCATGGCACTGAGCGCCACAGCCAAGCTTGCCTTAAACATCTTCAGGGAGGGTAACTCCACCACCTCCCTGGGCAGTCCATTCCAGTCTCTAATTCCCCTTTCCAGCAGGAAGTGCTTCCTAACATCCAACCTAACCCTCCCCTGGCACAGTTTCAGGTCATGCCCTCTCATCCTGGCACAGGTTGCCTGGTAGCAGAGCCTAACCCCCACCTGACTACACCTTCCCTTCAGGTAGCTGTAGAGTGTGCTAAGGTCCCCCCTGAGTCTCCTCTCCTCCAGGCTACCCCAGCCCAGCTCCCTCAGCCTCTCCTCAGCAGCCTTCCCCTCCAGCCCCTTCCCCACTCTCTTTGCTCTCCTCTGGCCCCACTCCAGCCCATCAATATCTCTCTTGCAATGAGGACCCAGAGCTGCACACAGAGCTTGAGGTGAGGCCTCCCCAGTGGCAGTCCAGAGCACAATGACAGCCCTGGTGCTGCTGGCCACACTAGTCCTGATACAAGCCAAGATGCCATTGGCCTTCTTTGCCAGTTGGGCACACTGCTGGCTCATGCTCAGTTGGCTGTCACCCAGCACTGCCAGGCCCCTCTCTGTCATTTATAAAGCTGCTGAAAGTTTTCCTTGATGAAGGGAGAACCAGGTATATACTACCAGTGTGATTCTATGCACACACCCAGAATGGAATTTGGATAAAGATCAGAAAAGTGGCTTAGAGCTGCTATAAGTTTCCAAGAAACAGTTACTTCACATTTCAGGTGCCTCTCTGCCAGGCTGCTCTCCAGCCACTCATCCCCCAGTCTGTAACTGCATGGGCTTATTGTGGCCAAAGTGCAGGACCCTGCCCTTGGCTTTGTTAAACCTCATCCTGCTGGCCCAGCCTGCCCAGGATGGACAGTAGGAAGTGTCTTCCTACCTCCCCACAAACACTACCACCAGCTAACTTCAATCACAGCACTACCCCAACCTCAAGTATTGAGCTGAGTGACTACTTCAGCATCTCTTCCAACATCCTTCGTTGATTTCCAAGCAGTGCAGAGTTGAACATATTACACTTGACAAGAGGACAATGGCATCTCCCTTTAAGCCTGAGATGTTTCTCTCAACCTCCACTCTTCTGTTGCAAAAGCAGCTGACAGAGTGACTGTTGAGAGATGTGGTTGCTTTCACACAATATCCTGCCCTTGGCCTTTTTAAACCTCATCCTGCTGGCCTCAGCCATTGGCCCAGCCTGTCCAGGGCTCTCTCCTACCTTCCAGCAGATCCACACTGCCCCACAACTTGGTGTCATCCACCAATTTAGTAAGGGTAGACTCCATTCCCTCATCCAAGCCATCAGTGAAGATGCTGAATAGAAGAGGGCTCAGGACTGATTCCTGGGGGGGTGTGGGGTGCACAGCACTGGTCACCAGATAGCAAAAAGTAAAGCACAACAGAATGATTTACCTACCTGCACTGCACAGTTGTGCTACAGTAGCGATTGTCAATGCTTTGCTGAGTTTCCAGAATCTGTATGGAACTGATTGTTGTATCAATCCCTACAAAAATTAACAATAAGGTTTTACTCTTGGTTGGTTTCTTTTCAGAAATCTTAGATAAGAGCATAACCAAAGTGCAGTTAATACAGTGGCATCTGCTCACTTGCTTGCCGCTCCAGCAGTTGCTCAACAGGTCTAAATTAGCACTCTGCAAAAAGCTGCTGGTTGATTACTTTCATTCTGCTGTTATAGGGGAGATAATATTGTAAATTATTTTTTTTGGGGGGGGTGGGGAGGGAATGGGGAACACACTGAAAGCAATTTTGATGGCAGTAGATGTGTCAATGTTCATTTTAACATGTTAGAAGATACGGTCATGCTGTATAAGGGTTAGCATTGTGGAGCACCTTACAAGGTTTTAGGCCCTCGCAAGGAAAACATCACTTGGCACAGAATCATAGAATGATTGAGGTTGGAAGGGACCTCAAAGCACATTCAGTTTCAACCCCTCCAACACCATAGGCAGGGACACCTCCTGCTAGAACAGGTCATTCAAGGCCTCATCCAGCCTGGCCTTGAACACCTCCCGGGAGGTTGTGGAGCACAGAATCACAGAATGTGATCAAAGATCACAACCTCCCTGGGCAACCTGTTCCAGTGTCTCACCACCCTCACTGCAAAGAACTTCTTCCTAACATCCAGTTTCAATCTCCCCTCTGTCAGTTAAAACCCATTCCTCCTCATCCTGTCATTACAAGACCTTGTCAGTAGTCCCTCCCCAGCCCTCTTGTAAGCCCCCTTCAGATCCTGGAAGGCCACTCCAAGGTCTCCTGGAAGCCTTCTCTTCTCCAGACTGAAGGGCCCCAACTCTTGTAGCCTGTCCTCACAGGAGAGGTGCTCCAGCCCTGTCATTTGCTTACTTCTGAGACCAAGTCTAAGCAGGCAAAATGTCTATAAAAATCCTAATAAAGATGTAAGGATAAATTGGAATGACAAGAAATTTACAAAAGAGTGAATCACAGATTTTTAGTAGATTCCTAAGTAGATTCCTTGTTTTCTGTAACAAACAGTAAAACTGAACCTTCCAGCAGCAGAATTCCCAGTCTACAGGTAGCTTAGACCAAAGTTATGTGAAGTTATACCAAAGTTACATAATTACACATTTCAGTAGTTGGTTTTGTTCTTATTAAACGTGGCACTTACAGTCATTTCCAAGATCAGGTCTTCCATGAGATTTTGTGACTGGACCTCTGTCAGGGAACACACCACTTCTGTTTCCTGTGGAAGAATTTATGGAGACATGTCCCCCAAGTTAGCCTTGCACCCTTGTAGCAGCATGCTATGAATACAACACCAGATGTCTTCTTGATTATCTCTTGGATTAAGGCATACATAAGCACAAGAGAAACCCTTAGAATATACAATACCTCTGTTGAGAAGAAGATGTATGCAGTCAAAAGGTTGTAGATAACAAAGAACTATTGAAAATCCTTTTCAAATTCTACAGGATGTATAAAACATTCCTTAAATAGCCTAATAATGAAGATTTTACCCTCCTCCCACATGACATCAGCCATAGATATTATAAGAGCCCAAGCAAAAGTCAACAACCAGTCAAGCACTTCAGCATGTGTCTGGTCTTAAAGTCAACTCTTTATAATTAGTGAGAAATTTACATTAGTAAGAATAAGAATACACATCCAGTTCTGGATTCCTCAGTTCAAGAGGGACAGGGATCTACTGGAGAGAGTCCGAGGGCTACAAGGATGTGGAATGGATTGGCCTGATGAGGAAAGGCTGAGAACCCTGGGGTTGCTTAGTCTGAAGAGGAGAAGGCTGAGAGGGGATCTGAGCAATGGATAGAAATAGCTGAGGGCTGGGGATCAGGAAAGAAGAGACAGGGACAGCTTCTGCTCACTTGTGCCCTGGCATAGGACAAGGGGCAAGGGATGGAAACTGCAGCACAGGAAGTTCCAGTTCAACATGAGGAAGAACTTCTTGTGTAAGTGTAAAGGTGAGAGAGCCCTGGTACAGGTTTCCCAGAGAAGTTGTGGAGTCTCCTTCTCTGGAGCCTTTCCAGCCCTGTCTGGATGTGTTCCTGTGCATCCTGTCCTGGATTCCATGGTCCTGCTCTGGGTTAGACTGGAAGATCTGCAGAGGTCCCTTCCAACCCCTAACATCCTGTGATGTGCCATGCAAACTCAGGCCAGGGGAATAAGTTAACTTTTATGATTGTGAGATGCAAGATACTAAGGACTGACCTCATTCAGACACAGTACTTCAGAGAGAGAAGGATGAGTCAACAAATTAAAGAAGCTAACACACAATTCTATCCATCATGGTCATCATCTTCACTGATGTCACCTCTGTCATTTCAGACATGGAACTAGGCTGGGAAGTAAAAGATGGTGATTTTTTTTTCTTTTTAATTTTAGTCTATTAATTTTCTCAGCACTCATCTAGAAGAGTGCACTTTAAGAATGTTTTGATTATTCAACACAGAGGCACGACTAGGGAAAGACAACAACAACAAAAAAGGCCCTTCACGCACATGGGAAATGATTGAAAGCTATTCCTGTGCTTTTACACTAATTGACAGCCATGAACTGTTGAGAGATCTGTTACCAATTAATTTGCACTGAGAAATGTTAATCTTGCCTAAACTAACATACTCCACCACATAGCTTTTGATCTGGGGGGACAAACAAACTGAATCAAAATAAAACAACAGAATAATGCATTCCTAAAGCACCAAAATGCTCTCCATGTTTTCCAACAGAAATTGAGGTATCTGAAATTCCATGTCTGATGTCAAAATTACTCTTTGGAACAGGAGTCCCTGTTTCATTTTACAAAGATTTATTTTACAGTAGGAAGGATCAAAATTATTTATTTCACTGAGACTGGAACAGGACAGCTGGATTGGAGTTACTGTTTTCGTATTCATTGATGATTTGGGTTTTCATTTTAGTGTTAGGAAATAAGAATCAGAGAACTGTCACAGAATCACAGATCTGTCAGGGTTGGAAGGGACCTCAAGGACCAGCCAGTACCAACCCCACTGCCTTAGGAAGGGACACCTCGCACTAGATCAGGTTGCCCAGAGCCACATCCAGTCTGGCCTTAAAAAGATCCAGACTCTTCTCATGAGCAAGAGCATGGAACATTATGAACTGGAATCTGAGGGCCCAGCAGCAATGCAACATGAAAATCATCTTTGGGATTTCCATCCCAAAGATGTGTTGATACTGCTGCAAGCTGTTCTGTGAATCTATTTTCTATGTCCTTGTTCATCACACAGATCTACCAGTACTGCCAGCTTAGATGGTAGTCATTTTCTGTCCCATTTCTTTATACTCTTCCACACATCTAGAAAATCAACTACTAAACACATGCAATAAAAGTACAGTAGATCACATTTTCATATTGGTTGGTGTTTTTTCTTTTGAGAAAAGAATCAGAGAATCACAGAATGTCAGGGGCTGGAAAGGACCTCCAGAGTTCATCCAGTCCAACCCCCCTGCCTGAGCAGCATCACCTAGAGCAGATCACGCAGGAATACATCCAGGCAGCTCTTGAATATCTCCGGAGAGGGAGACTCCACAGCTCTCCTGGGCAGCCTGTGACAGGTTTCTGTCACCCTCACAAGGAAAACATTTTCCTCATGCTTCCATGGAATTTCATATGCCTCAATTCCCACCCATTGCCCCTTGTCCTGGCACTGGGCATCACCCAGCAGAGCCTGGCTCCAGCCTCTTGCCACTCACCTTTACATCTTTATAACCATTGCTGAGATCCCGCCTCAGGTTCCTCCTCCCGGCAGCACAGCCCCAGCTCCCTCAGCCTCTCCTCCTAAGGAAGAGTTTCCACTGCCTTCAGAATCTTTGTGGCTCACTGCTGGACTCCTTCAAGCAGTTCCCTGAGGTCCTTCTTGAACTGAAGGGACCCCAGAACTGGACACAATACTCCAGATGAGGCCTCAGCAGAGCAGAGTAGATGGGGAGGAGAACCTCCCTGGATGTACTAACCACAGCTCTTCTAACCCACCCCAGGTTGGCATTGGCCTTCTTGGTCACCAGAGCATACTGCTGGCTTATGCTCAACCTTCCATCCACTAGGGTCCTCAGGTCCTTTCCCCCTTCACTGCTCTTCAATACTTATTAAAGCATTTAATAGGAAAGCATTAGGTGGGAGTCAGAATTTTCTATTAAAAAAAACTAATATGAAGATGGATTTCTAAGACTTCACTAAGATTTCAACTATTTGAGCCAAGTCACTAACTCCTATTGAAATTTATCTTTACTTGGGTTTCTATTCATCATGACATCAATATTTCATTGTCCTTGAAACTGATGTAATCCAAATGAAATACCAAAAAAAAACAGGCCCTGAAGTTTTTTGGTTTTTTTTTCACTTAGAGTTGAAGTTGTCAATTTAGAACACCAGGAGCCACCAAAACCACTTTAGCAACCTCTAATAAATGTGGATAAATAAGTAAGTGTCACATACAGTAACTCTCACGGCACTGAGCTGTTGGAGCAAGTCCAGAGGAGGCCATGAAGATGCTCAGAGGGCTGCAGTAGCTCTGCTATGAGGACAGGCTGAGAGATTTGGGGCACTGCAGTCCAGAGAAGAGAAACCTTTGAGGAGTCTTTGAAGTGGACTTCCAGGATCTGAAGTGGGCTACAGGAGGGCTGGGGAGGGACTATTTACAAGGTCTTGTAATGATAGGACAAGGGGCAATGGGTTTAAACTGGCAGAGGGGAGATTGAAACTGGATGTTAGGAAGAAGTTCTTTGCAGTGAGGGTGGTGAGACACTGGCATAGGTTGCCCAGGGAAGTGTTCAAGGCCAGGCTGGATGAGGCCTTGAGTGACCTGCTCTAGTGGGAGGTGTCCCTGCCTATGGCACAGGGGGGTTGGAACTGGATGAGCTTTGAGGTCCCTTCCAACCTGAACCATTCTGTGATTCCATGATTTCTCCAAGATGGTATAGAACCATAGAATGATCTGAGTTGGAAGGGACCTCCGAAGGTCATCTAGTCCAACCCCTTCTGCAGTCAGCGGGGGCATCCTCAACTAGATCAGGTTGCCCAGAGAATGTAAACATCCAATTCAAAAATAAATACAAAAGTATGAGCATAACCCAAACATCACAAGGAACATCATCTTCAGATAAGGTGCAGATAAACTCATGCAACAAATGTGGTGGTTTTTTTTTTTTTCTTTTTGCCCTCAAGCATTTTCTGGTTTTCACATGAACTGTAATATCCTACAAGGGCAGGAGGTTGGACTCAATGGTCTTGATCCCTGTGATAGGACAAGGAGCAACGGATGGAAGCTGCAGCACAGGAAGTTCCACCTCAACACAAGGAAGAACTTCTTGACTGTAAGGGTCGCAGAGCACTGGCACAGGCTGCCCAGAGAGGTTGTGGAGTCTCCTTCTCTGGAGCCTTTCCAGGCCTGTCTGGATGTGTCCCTGTGTGACCTGAGCTAGATTGTCTGGTCCTGCTCTGGCAGGGGGGTTGGACTCGATGATCTCTTTGGGTCCATTCCAACCCTTGACATTCTGTGAGCCTGTGATCTCTGGAGGTCCCTTCCAACCTCTAAGGTTCTGTAACTCTGAGTATGGAAAAAGAACTAGTGATGAATCCTTGTGGTGGTTGTACCTTATGAAGAATTTATAACTACCATCTGAAGGCAAAAATGAAAATGCATGAAGTTGATCAACATTCCAGCAGAGCTCTCACCAATCTTTTATGGTGAGGGGAGAGACAGAAGGGAAAACCAGCACTCTAAGAGAAAGTAAGGACAGCCCTGCATAGAAATGATACTTAACATGAAGGGGTAGAGCAATGAAAACTAATGACGTGGAAGCAGACAGCAGAAGAGGCCCAGATGCTGAAGGGCATTCACGCTCCTCAGTTCCACTAAAATCAATAGGAGTTTGAAAACCTAAATCCTTCAGAGAAAACAGCTTCTAAACCAAATAAAGCACAAGGAAAGGAGGCCACAATAAGCTGGACTGCATACAGATGTGCTGCATTTCTGCTTCACAAATTTTGTCTTGCCTATAAATGCTGTTGTTTCGACTTGAGCACTCCTAACAGTCTTCTCCTCAACAAATCTAAGGGATTAGGAAGCTACAACTCAGTAGTAGCCTGCACGCATGGAATTCAGGTGCCACATGGTAGAACACTAAAAGGTCTGTTAAAGATGAACTCCTAAAGCAGCATTTAATTAAGCAGTAACTTAACAGGAGTTTCCTCTTTCCATGAATCAGACTAGTCAGCTGCTTCTAAAAGATCCACTGTTTATCTTGATTATCCCCCATATTTAACTCTCAGCTTTTTGTTCTGAACACATTTTCCTTTTCATTTATCTCGGCTACTGCTACATTAAGCAGCTGATTGGTTTCCCTTCTGTTTGGATTTCATATTGACATTGTTACCTTCCATTTGGGGATACATTCAGCTTCATTACATTTGTGCAGATCTTTCAGTACTGTGTGCACCATGACGATTTTTCACTCTTAATTCTATTTTGGAGCATAAGACCTGGAGAAGGTAATGCTTTGTGTTCATCCTTTTCTTGTCTCTCTGCCTAATAGCAAAAGTGGCCAGTTGAGGAGGACAGAGGATTTTCATATTTCATTTTCATCCTCCTACAGTCCTCATTTGTAAATGAGATTAATGCCTTTTTAATTAACCAATACTCTTGTCAGGTTCAGAGCAGTACAAGTCACTTAGGTATGACCCCCTGAGCTATGCCTGCCACAGGGCTTACTGCACCACTCATCACAAGAATCACAAGGACCACTTACAGGCAGACAACAGCATTTTGTAGTGTAAAGAATGGTCAGTGGGTGAATCCCACCAGAAGAGTTCATGTGAGAAGAGTGCCAGCAACTTCCAATGCCTGCCCTGGCAGACAGTTGTACTTCAGTGGCTGAACTGCGTCTCTCCCCAATTTCACTTCTACTTGCCAACTGTGGGTGATGCAAGCATTGCTCTCAAGGCCAAGAAAGGAAGAGTGTGCTGGTTTGAGGCTAATTGGAATATTTTAATGAGAGAAATTAGATCATTTGCTGTGAAAAGAAAATTACAGTGATGTCTATATCACTCATTTGTTCTGCTGAGAGATATGAAAACAAGAAACATAAACAAAGTCAGTCGGTCTCTGTCTGGCTGCTGCTTGCTTCACTAATTCCTCTGCCTGGACCTGTATAACTCAAACTAATTATTCTGCTTCTAACTCCTTATCTGGATTCCTGCATCTCACCCTTTGCACATAAGAGATTCTGAAATAAGGGAGGAGGCATGGAAAGATGGAGAGGAGTTGGTTTGAAAGCCCTCCTGGGTGGTTCTGCTCTTCAGGAGGGGTTTTGTATTTCTGCATTATTTTTAACTTTTGTATAATTATATATATATATAAAATAGAATCTAGCAGGTTGGAAGAGACCTCCAAGCTCATCCAGTCCAATCTATCACCTAGCCCTATCCAATCAACTAGACCATGGCACTAAGTGCTCCATCCTGTCTTTTCTTGAACACCTATATTGTGTATATATACTTGTATATTTGTGCCATACTGTAAATATAGCGTCATTCCTTAACTTCCAGCCAGCTGAGTTAATCTGGTGAATACAGGATGGGGGCAGGAAACTCCCAAACTACCAGAAAGAGAATGAATGCTGGGTTTAGTAATATGAGCATTTGTCTCCAGACACTGATGGTGTTAAGGTCTGGGAAAGAGGAATACAGGTTCCAACAACTTCTGCATGCCTTTGTCTATCAGTTCTTTCTCATAAATATTACTACAACTCTAAACAATACACCTACCATCATATTACACATATAAAATCTGTTGGCAATCCCTAAAAGAGAGCCCATTCCAGTGAAAGGAAATCATTTCATACAGCTCTGACTTCAAATAGAATAATAGAATGGTTTAGTTTGGAAGGGACTTAAAAGCTCATCCAATTCCAACCCCCCTGTGCCACAGGCAGGGACACCTCCCACTAGAACAGGTCACTCAAGGCCTCATCCAACCTGGCCTTGACCACCTCCAGGGGCAACCTGTGCCAGTGTCTCACCACCCTCACTGCAAAGAACTTCTTCCTAACATCCAGTTTCAATCTCCCCTCTGCCAGTTTAGATCCATTGCTCCTTGTCCTGTCATTACAAGACCTCGTAAATAATCCCTCCCCAGACTTTCTGTAGGCCCCCTTCAGATATTGGAAGTCTACTATAAGGCCTCCTGGGAGCCTTCCCTTCTCCAGGTCGAAGAGCCCCAACTCTCTCAGTCTGTCCTTATAGGAGAGTTGCTCCAGCCCTGGAGGTCACTACAAGGTCTCCTTTCTAACATTTCTCTACTCTCTAATATTTCTTTACTCAAAAATCTTGCCTGGGTAAGCAGAGTTTTAATACTAAGTTTTATGTTTTCCAGCAGTTGAATTTCTGTCTCTGCCCACGTAAAAGATGTATCATCACACTGTGACACCGTTAAGCATTTTCAGTTCTTTTACACCAGTTAATTTACCCTCTACTACCCCAAAATTGCTACAGGTGTAAGAATAACGTTCTAATAGTAAATAAAAGTTTTCCAGAGAATTCAAGAGAGTCCAGGGGGATGGACATCTCCAAGAGGCTAAACAGAACATTAAGAGAGCTCTTTATCCCACTCCGCTGGTCTGCAAAATTTCTATATAATCTAAAGCACAGCTTGTTCTGGGCTCTTCTTGCTTCTTTCCCCCCTTTCTCTCCTTCTGGTTTTTGCTTGTTTATCCTCCCCACCTTGACTGAGTTATGACAAGAGCAGTGGCAGGGAACGAGGAGAGATAGTATTGCATTAGGGGGAAACAGGTTCTGAGCTCTGTCCAGGGGACTCTGGGCTATTATTGGTTATATATATGTGTGTATATATATGTATGTTTATTACCTTTTGTATTTAGTTTGCTTTTGTATTTAGTCTGCATTACTACTTTTGTAACTAACAATTTCATTTAAATTCCAGGTTCTGTGTAAGCTTGGTTATTTACCCCTTTGGGGGTAAATCCCAAATTCTGTGTGGTAAAAAACCACCACAACAATGAATCACAGAATGTCAGGGGCTGGAAATGACCTCCAAAGCTCATCCAGTCCAACCCCCCCTGCCAGAGCAGCGTCACCTACAGCAGATCACACAGGAACACATACAGGCAGCTCTTGGACGTCTCCAGAGAGGGAGACTCCACAACAACCCTGGGTTGCCTGTGCCAGGCTTCTGTCACCCTCACTGGGAAAAAAAATCATCCTCATCTTTAAATGAAACTTCCTTTGCCTCAACTCCCACCCATTGCCCCTTGTCCTGTCATGGGCATCACTGAGCAGAGCCTGGCTCCAGCCTCCTGGCACTCACCCTTTATGTCTTTATAACCACTGATAAGGTCACCTCTCAGTCTCCTCTTCTCCAGGCAGCACAGCCCCAGCTCCCTCAGGCTCTCCTCAAAACAGAGATGTTCCACTTCCTTAATCATCTTCACGGCTCTGTGCTGGACTCTCTCTAGCAATTCTATGTCCCTCTTGAACTGGGGAGCCCAGAACTGGACACAGTACAACAGATGCAGCCTCACCAGGGCAGAGCAGAGGGGCAGGAGAACCTCTCTCAACCTGAAGTCAGGTCTGCAGTCAAAGGGTTAATTAAAAGAATTAGTGACATTCTGGTTGAGGTGAATCCACAGAATGACCTGTTTGGCCAGGAAGAACAGTGACACTAGGATTCCAGATTCTTAAAGATAACCAGGCCAGACTTTTCAAAAACATACTGATCAGAATTTAACTCCTCTGGACTAGGCTCTTTTCAGGAAGCTAACCACATTTTTTAAGATTCTTGTCCCTTCCCCCACATTCTTCATATAATCTTTACTCAGATGGTAAATAATACAAATAAATGTAGCTTACTTTTCTGCCTTGTGTTGGTTTTCTCATAACGTAGAGATTTGAGTTTGGGTTGATAAAGTGGGCAACAATGGACTTTGTCACAAGGCAAAATGTCACAGAAATCCACTTCAGGGATCCTGTTGGTGGGCTGTGTGCTCTGAGAAATTGTGCTTCCCTCCTGCAATGCTAAAGGGGAGGGGTGGGGGGAAAAAAAAGAAAAAAGAGAAGATCCCCTTCAGTGTTTTGTCTGTTATTATTTTATATTAAATGTCTATTAGCATTTTATAATAGCACAGAAATTGAAAGTCTATCACCAGTAGAGACACAGTACCTGCTGCAGTGGTAGAGGGAGAGAGCAGAACAGACTCCGAGGTAGTGCTGATGAAGAAAAACAATTCATTCAGAAATTGGCATCAGAGTTGTTGGCCAGAAGAGATTGGTCCACAGAATTCTAATGCACTAACACTAGTTTAACTACTTGCCTGTAAATGGGATAGCCTCCAAAACGTCTGTCGTGAATGCTAAGCAGGTACAGGGTTGATATTGCCAAAGCACTGCAGAAAGAGAATGTTTCTGTAGATTTAAATCCACCTGTTATGCAACATAATATGAAAAATACCTTGGCAGCTTCTTGTCCACGTGTAGTAATGTAAAAGTTGGCTCTCTGATCCCTTTAAAAGTAGTGGGTAAAATTTCCACTGGGTTTAAAACAGAGTTCAGATGAGACAGTTAAATGCAGTACTCTATTCAGTAATGGAGCAGGCTGCCCAGAGAGGTTGCAGAGTCTCCTTCTCTGTAAATTTTCCAAACCCACCTGGATGCATTCCTGTGTGGATTAAGCTAAGGGATCCTGCTTTTGGCAGGACTCAATGATCTCTTGAGGTCCTTTCGGACCTTTAACATTCTGTGATTCTGTGGTTCTTGTCTCAGAAGAAACACCAATCCATATGAAAACCAGAGAGGAGAGTTGCTGCTCATCACAGGCACAAATAGTGATCAGTCCTGGGAATGGGTTTGCTGAAAGAGAGTTGATGTGGCACCCTGTGGCTTTCATGCCCCAGAGTATCCACCCTGCTGAATCCTCTGGCTCTCCATCTCACAGCTGCAACCAGCAGCGAGGGCTCAGACACGGGCAATGAAAATGAGGAGATGAACCTCCAGTGAACCACTCAGCAATGCAGGAGAATCACAGAAACACTTAGGTTGGAAAAGTCCCTCACGGTCATCAAGCCCAACCCACACCCCTACTCTACAAGGTGCACCCTAAACCATAGCCCCAAGCACCACAGCCAAACCACCTTGAAACACATCCAGGGCTAGCAATTCCACCACCTCCCTGGGTGGCACATTCCAATGCCTGACCACTCTTGCTGGGAAAATGTGTTTCCTAATATCCAGTTGTGGTGGGTTAGGAACTTCCCTCCTACTACTCTTGAGATTTACCAGACTAACTCAGACAGCTGGGAAGTAAGCCGAAGCTCTATTTACAGTAAAGCAAAATATACAAGTATATAAGTGATATATTTACAAGTATTAACAACTATATACAAATTAGAAATTATATAGAAATCCAAACTCCCTCCCAGAAAATTGAACTGCCCAGAAGGGGTTCAAAGCTACCCCCTCTTTCTCCCTCTATTTTCCCAGACAGACAAACAAAACAACAAGCAAAGCTTTAAGTTGTTTTCTGTGTTAGGAAAGATTAGAAGAGAGATATGAGGACAGGTTACGACAGTTGGGGCTCTGCAGTCTGGAGAAGAGAAGGTTTCCAGGAAACCTTGGAGTAGCCTTCCAGTATCTGAAGGGAGCCTACAGGAAGGTTGGGGAGGTACTATTGACAAGGTCCTGTAATGACAGGATGAGGAGTAATGGTTTTAAACTGGCAGAGGGACATTTAAACTGGATGTTAGGAAGAAGTCCTTTGCAGTGAGGGTGGTAAGACACTGGCACAGGTTGCCCCTGGAGGTGATCAAGGCCAGGTTGGATGAGGCCTTGAATGACCTGTTCTAGTGGGAGGTGTCCCTGCCTATGGTGGGAGTTTGGAACTGGTTGATCTTTGAGCAAGGTCCTTTCCAACCTAAACCATTCTATGATTCTATTTTAGAGCAGATCAAAGGAGAGGTGAAAGGGAGCAGTGTTACAGACCAGAGTGAGACAAACTGTTAATATTTTGGCTTTTTATCCCTCTCAGCAAACCAGTGAATGATACAGAACTTCATCATTATTTTCTTTTCACAACCAATGATCTAATTTCACTCATTAAAATATTTGAGTTAGCCTCAAACCGGCACACCAGTCTAAACTGACGCAGTGGTAGCTTGAGGCCATTCCCTCTTGTTCTAGATGCCAGATACTTGTATAAGGATATAAATGATACAAAGTCCAACACCACAAGTTAAAATTTCAGAGTCACAGGACTGTCCACCCCACTGGGAACAGGCTCGGCTTTCCTTCAGCTGACAAGAGTCCCTCTATACATCAGAAATGTACTTCAGTACAGAATAAGTGCACAGAACATGCAGCCTCACAAGCCCAGCTTTGCACCTGGAGTGTGAGCCACCAAGATACATTTAAATTGCACCATGACAAGTGGGACACAGAGAGAGATTGGTTGTGTATGCACCACATGAGTATCTCTTTACATTATTCCAGCTCTACAGTGTCACCAGGCAGATTAACTGTGAATTTCAACACATACTGTTGAGCAGGAAGGGTAAAAAGAAATAAAGCTCTCTTTCTGATGAGATAGGAAGAATGAGAAGGGGAGAAAGAAGTCAAATTGTTGATAATTAACTGTTACCATAGTGCCATAATAGCAAGCAAAGCTATTATGGTGGCCCGGAAAATCTTCACAGAGCAAGATTCTTTTGTCTTTGACAAACAAACCTAGGGGAGTGGAAAAAAACCTTGATTAATTTAAGTGTCACAACCTGCTACTAGTAGAGTAAGGAACACTACACCAGTCTGACTTTAAGCCAGCCATTTTCCTTTCAGAGGAACCATACATTGTCATCCTTACGTTGGGGTCAACATCTACAGAGAAAAAATTAAGTAGCGAAAGACTCCCTAAAACTGTGAGTCTGTTGACACTGTTGATAGTCTGACAACACAAACATGACATAGAAAGAAAGAATGGGTAAAAGAAGCTCTGTCTCTTTTCTTCCTGCCATTTTTCATACCCTTGAAGTATTTAAATATCCAACTAAGAGCACAGCAAGCAGTGGCCTGAACTAAAAGATGAGCAGTTTTCAGTATATGCACAGACTGTGTTATACCAGGACTGATATAAATACAGAAGAAAGGCACTTTTCAAACAATTAGGATGATCTTAGATGATGGAGCATTTGACATCATGGAATAAAGCACATCTGGCCTATTATTTTCTCTTTCAATGAGCACTGGCAAAGGCAAGGCAGGCAAATGAGTGTTGATTCATTTAGGATGAAGCGGCCTAGGAAGACTGTCTTGAAAAAGGTCAATTTATGTTCTTTAACTGACTTAACACCTGTGCAAAAGTGTTCCTTCTTTCTATGCCAGGATATAGGCAAGAGGAAGTCATTCAGCAATAGCAATGACATCCTATCCAGCCATTAACAACCTGAAAGACAGCCTAATCCACTATAAACCATGAGATGCTAACTGGAAACCACAGTGAAAGACTCATCCTCAACAGCTGAGGAAGAATGACCACTATGCAGACTTCCAAACTGAAATGAGTCTTTCTGTGTAAGGCTGCACTGGACCATGTGAGCACAGCTACAGGCTCACCAACTCTGCCCTGCTGTTGTCCTCCTTGACACCATTACACAGCATGGATCTACTCTCACACACAATTCTTCTTAGGAATAAGTGCTTCACCATGAGGGTGGGGAGAGACTGGCACAGGTTGCCCAGGAAGGTGGTGGAAGCCTCATCCCTGGAGGTCTTTAAGGGCAGGATGGA
The DNA here is from genome assembly GCA_013396675.1 of Eubucco bourcierii. Taxonomy (NCBI): domain Eukaryota; kingdom Metazoa; phylum Chordata; class Aves; order Piciformes; family Ramphastidae; genus Eubucco; species Eubucco bourcierii. The sequence goes on from VWZE01014112.1 coordinate 133,562, forward strand.
TGTGGCTCTGAGAAACCTGATCTAGTGTGAGTTGTCCCTGCCCATGAGGGGGGTTGGAACTGGATGATGCCTGAGGTCCCTTCCAACCCTGACAATTCTGTGATCAATGATCTGTGAATAAAGTACAGATAAGAAGCGTCTCACATTTTCTGTCCAGTTTCTAAGCTTCTAGCTTGACACTAAATAATTGTGGCTAAAGACTTTCATCCTATGTTTAGAAACAGGGAAGTTTATACCAGTATTTCAGCACTTAGAAAAAGTGTCTCATAGGCATATTTCATCTATTAAATCATTTCACTCACCTTTCTGGATTTTAGCAGGACTGATTTTTTTGATGGCAAAAGACTAGTAGCTCGACTATACCTGCTGTAAGAGACAAGATCCCTTTTAACATTCAAATGCTTCAGCAGCTAATAAAGAGACATTTTCAATAGGGTATTAATATCATTTGCTTTTTCAATTATAGAGAACGGCAGAAGAGTCATCAGATTTTTCAGAACAAAGGCCTCCAAGTTAATTCATTCAGGCAAATGCTATTAAATGCTGCATTTGATTTCAAAGAAAGCTTGGGGAAATGGTTTAGACATAGGAAATGCTTTCCACTTTCACAGGAGCACCAATAAAGGTTTTCTCTTGCAGAGGAGGCTCTGCAGTTTGCTCGTAGCAACAATTTCCAAGCCTCAAGGTCGCAACCGGATGCAACCTACCTGCAGTTTATGCAGTCAAAGCTGTTACAACAACGACTACTATTTAAAATTAAAAAATGGGAGACATCGGCAATTTTTTGCACAGTTTAGATACTGAAAAGGAGCTGAACTCCACCATCCAGCAAAATCAGGTTTCACTTCTACTACAGAAACTGCTTTATGAATTTCTCTGAGAACTGCCAGAGAACACCCTAGATGGAGGTACCTGACTTTGCTCTCTTCGCTGGCTGTTGACTTTAAACTGCTCATCCGTTTCAGCTTGGCCAGTTTCCTGTTCCACTGTTCCAGTTCTTCTATTCTGACCTCAAGATTGTTGGTTAGTTTACAAAGCTGCTTTACAGCACCAACATTCTCCATAAAGATCTGATCCTGAGAAGCAAGAAACAAGGAGAAAAGTTGATGCAGTATATTCATCAATCCAATGTAACAAGCAGCACTGAGTACAGAATTCTCTTACGTAAGGGTATATGAAATATTTTCAACGCAAACACAAGCTCTATCTCACTGTAAATGGGACACATAACTACTAAACTCTTCTGCTTATGTTCAATTTGCAGTGAAATGGAAAATCACAGAATCATTTTGATTGGGTGAGACCTTTAAGATCAAGTCCAACCACTACCCATGGAGTTATGAAGAAATAGAACCGCAGAATTATCAGGGCTGGAAGGGACCTGATGGGTCATTCAGTTTCAACTCCCCTGCCATGGGCAAGGACACCTCAACACTAGATCAGGTCTCTCAGAGCCACATCCAGTCTGGCCTTAAAAACTCAGGGAGGCTTCCACCACCTCCCTCAGCAATCTGTTCCAGTCACTCACCACCCTTACGGTGAAGAAGTTCTTCCTGACATCCAATCTGAATCTAGTCACTTCCAGTTTTGCTCCATTCCTCTTAGTCCTATCACTACCCAACACCCTAAAAAGTCCCTCCCCAGTTTTCTTGTAGGCCCCCTTCAGATACTGGAAGACTACAATAAGGTCTCCTGGGAGCCTTCTCCTCTCCAGACTGAAGACTTGCATTAAAAAATTGAAGAAGATAAAAGGCTTTGTGGACAAAGAATTTAAACTGTATTTCACCTTCTCTGGTGGTTTGAGGGGTTATGCAGGTTATCCCAGACTCCCTAAAAAAATCTAGAGAGACCAAGATCCATCCCAGGGGAAGTCAGATTTTCCTCCCTGCCCCACCACCTTCATACCGTGGCAAATTTCAACTCTGAACACTGTAACAGTAGGTATCTACTACTAGATTTGTAGTGCTGCAGCTGAACACAGATTTCAGAATCCCTTAGCAAAAGGGATCTATCTACACACTTAGCAAAAAGCATCTATCTACAGGACTGGGTAAAATGGCTCAGACAAGCCAGAGCTTCTACTCCTGTGGTACACATAATGTAAGTCACATCTCCATTGGTGAAACAGGTACAAATCCAAACTAGTGATGAAGATGTAATGATATATTTCCTTCTCCCCTTCAACCTCTCCAGCCTTTTACAGGAATCCTGTAAGTTTTAATACCATGACCAGATCTGCAGCTAACATACTCTGGACACCATCTACACCTTCTGAATGTTTTACCCAGGAAAAGCCTTCTCTTTTTCTACACTCTGCTTGTCATCTAGGTATCAGTGTGCTGCTGGAGAAGCTCTCAGTACAACTTTCCATGTAGTGAGTATTCTACCCATTTCTGAGCTAAAAATAGTTACTGATCCACTGTAGGAGTATGGCAACAGCACAACTTTCTTTCCTGTGTTTGATAGATAGTTTTCCTGTAGTAATGTACAATCAGACTGATGACATTAAACCTCAGATGAAGTTGTTACTGCAGTTAATGTTGTTAAGAGTATCTGAAGGGGGTTTACAGGAGGGCTGGGGAGGGACTATTAACAAGTTCTTGTAATGACAGGAGGAGGAGGAATGGGTTTAAAGTGGCAGACGGGAGACTGAAAGTGGATGTTAGGAAGAAGTTCTTTGCAGTGAGGGTGGTGAGACACTGGCACAGGTTGCCCAGGGAGGTTGTGGAGCACAGAATCACAGAACGTGATTCTGGCAGACGCTGGCCACAGTGTACCTGACACAGACCAGGATGCCGTTGGCTCTCTTGGCCACATGGGCACACTGCTGGCTCATGTTCAGCTACCATCTACCAGCACCCCCAGGTCCTTTTCTGCCTACCTGCTCTCCAGTCACTCTGCCCCCAGAGTCTCTTCTACAGACTAATGAAAGAGTGTGTGATTACAGTGCACACAGGCTCACATTCACGCTATCATCCAGATAAGACAAGGCTATCACTATGTTTAAAACTCCCTCTTCCCATTATCAGCTGAAAGTGAGAAAAGCTAGGAAGTGGTCCTTGATCTGCAGTGAATCAACACCCAAGCACTGTCTTGTCTGCAGTCATATGTGACTTAGCCCTCTGACTGACAGTCCCTTGCAGCCCTGTTTCTACAGGGAAAGTAGGCAAAGGGAGCACAGAACAGACTAAGACATTGTTTCCAAACTGTGAGCATGGTAGTTACTTTGTGTGCCATAAAACATTTTTTAGTATATGATTTTGAAGCTCTAAAGTGAGCTTTGGGTAGTCAAAAAGCCTCTTCAAAGAGCTAGCATTTGTATTTGGGATGAAGCAATTACACCAAGATTAAAGAGGTTTTTATTTTAACTAACAGAATGCCAGAATTGTTCTAATTCACTTCTAGAAGATTCAATTAACAATTAAACATTTGTTGGATCAGTACTATAAAACCACTATCCACTTCTATTCAGCAAAGTTAGGCTTCATCCTTTTTCAATTGCATGTTTATTTATTGTGACAAGAAGATTTGAATCTAAATACTTTTTGGCATGGCAAGATTCAGCCATTTGGTAAAATCTAGTGGTCTCATTTTTCTCCATGATTTGCCAAATGATATTTCAGTACACAGAAGTGGAGGCCTACAGCTTTGTATAAAGCACAGTGTGTCTGTATAGCTCCATATACAAAAGGAACAGACTAAGCACACACCTCCACTTTCTCTCTTCAGACCATACCTTGTCAACCATGAGGAAGTTCTCTATTTTTTCTCCATCATTACATGCAACATCTCCAGCTTCTCTAACAGCTTGAGGTAGCAGCTCCTTCACTTCCTGGGCTATTATTCCTGTTCACAAGATAACAGAAATTGTAGTCAGGGAGCACAGTGGCATATCATGGTTGTGTGTGCTTTGAATGCCCACCCTAAAAGCTACAGGTAGGGCTAAATTAATTTCTCTGTGGTAGAAAAAAACAGGATATCACTTTTTCTTTTTTTCTTTTCCTTTCCTATTCCACAGAAAATAAACAGAAACCTTCAGAATTCCCATTTCTCTGGAATAAGAACAAAACTGTTTGTGACAGCATACTTCAATTTCGCTAAACGCCTGGAAAAAATAACCCCCTATCTTTAAAAACTGAAAGGGAGGTTGGAAAATTACCAGTAGTACTTAATTTTGGCATTTATAGATTAGAAGAGACAGCATTTCTACATCAGAAGACAAAGCATTTCTATACCACAAGGGAAGCCAAGTGTGCAACTGTCACATCCTAAGAAATGAGGATGAAAAAGCAGCATTAAAATGGCACAATGAACAACAGGGGAAATTAATGACAAATGGGAACAGAGCTGACTGAATACCTGTTTCATGAGTATTTTTTATTCCCATAACAGATGCAAATTCGGGTTTGTAGTCATACTCCACCAACCTCATTTGCGTTATTCTTCTCAACTGCTCATTCGTATCGACCTAGTTGGGCAAATACCAAGATGTTGAAAGACTAAAGAACATGCTAGTATCTAGGGCATCACTCAGCTACAAGGCCTGACACAGCCACTTGGCCAATCTTCACATTAGAAAATATGGGACAACCTTCCCATTCACAGGATCAGAGGAAGGGACCTCTGGAGATCTTTCAGTCTAACCCAGAGCAGGACCATGGAATCTAGCACAGCTTGCACAGAAACACATCCAGAAAGGGCTGAAAAGTCTCCAGAGAAGGAGACTCCACAATCTCACTGGGCAGCCTGTGCCAGGGCTCTCTCACCCTTACACTCAAGAAGTTGTTCCTCAAGCTGAGGTGGAACTTCCAGTGCTGCAGTTTCCATCCCTTGCCCCTTGTCCTGTGCCAGGGAACAAGTGAACAGAGGCTGGTCCTGTCCCTTCCTTCCTCACCCCCAGACCTAAGACATTTCTATCCATTTATTAGATCCCCTCTCAGCCTTCTCCTCTGCAGACTAAGCAGCCCCAGAGTTCTCAGCCTTTCGTCATCAAGCAGTGCTCCAGTCACTTCAGCATCCTTGCAGCCATTGGACTCTCTCCAGTAGATCCCTGTCCCTCCTGAACTGGGAAGACCCACTGGTGCTATTTCACAGTATCACAGTATCAGCAGGGTTGGAAGAGACTTCAAAGATCATCAAGTCCAATCCATCACCACAGACCTCAAGACTAGACCATGGCACCAAGTGCCACGTCCAAACGCGCCTTGAACACCTCCAGGGACGGTGACTCCACCACCTCCCTGGGCAGCCCATTCCAGTAGCCAATGACTCTCTCAGTGAAGAACTTTCTCCTCACCTCCAGCCTAAACTTGCCCTGGCACAGCTTGAGACTGTGTCCTCTTGTTCTGCTATTTATACTATGCTCTGTTATTTATACTAGTGCTGCCATCTACCATTCAGTCCAACTCACATTTACGTAGATATCTCCATTCTACAGCCAGCCTCTTACAAACTCCATAGGTGACAGCTCCCTAGAGAACAGCAGTGCACCTGCATTTAATTTTTTTTTAGGCCACCATTTCAGCACACTCAGCATAAAGAAACCACTTCATGTGTCAAAACAATGATCCCCACGTGTGCTGTGGTGCAGACATCAATGCCTTAAACACTCCCCAGCCCTCACCTCGCGGATATTCTGTTTCGCTCGGCTGTCAGATGGATGCATGACCCTGCCCATAACTTTGGCGTTGCCGCAGACAACCAGCGCTTCATCTGGTGCATCTGTGTTAATTCCTACTCGACCATGATAGGTTATTGTCTCTGGAATATGTCCTCGCTGCCACAGTACATCACTGTCATTCTCAAACTGCCCTGGGTTAGATGCCTGGAAGAGAAAAAAAAAAAAAAATTACAACAACATATATATGCTTAAAGATTTAGTATAGCATAGACATATTATTGCATAGCCATTAGAAACTCTGGGAAAAAAAATGAAATGCTGGATCTTAAATATTTGAATTGTAGTCACAGAATGTTAAGGGCTGGAAGACACCTTGAAAGATCATCCAGATCACCATCGCCTAGCGCAGATCACAGAATTAACCAGGTTGGAAAAGACAGGAGTGCCAGTGTGAGACCTGTTATTTGGGATACAGGGCTGGGTTCACAGTGGAAATGTCTATCCATGTGCTGTTTTGACAGTAAACATCCTGTCTGGTAATGCTGGAACAGAGAGAGGAGGTTAGAGTTTCGGTTTGTTTTTTTTTTTTTGTTTACAGAATGAACCTCTAGGATCATCAGGTCCATCATTAGAAGGGTGCCTAACCCTTCTAATTAACTAACCCATGGCACCAAGTGCCTCATCCAGCCTCCTTTTAAACATCACCATGGATGGTGACTCCATCACCTCCCCAGGCAGCCCATTCCAATGCCAATCACTCTTGCTGGGGAGAACTTCCTCCTAATATGCACCTTAAACCTGCCCTGGTGCAGCTTGAGGCAGTGTCCCCTTGTTCTGTCCCTGGGTGCCTGGCAGAAGAGACCAACCCCACCTGGCTACAACCTCCTTTCAGGCAGATGTAGAGAGCAATAACATCTCCCCTTATTATTTATTACACAGGAACACATCCAGGTGGGTTTTGAATATCGCCAGAGAGGGAGACTCCACAACCCTCCTGGGCAGCCTGATTCTTTCTAACACTCCAAGAGTTTAAAAAAAAAAAAGAAAAAAAAAGAGTGGAGTCACTTCTAAACGCTTCTGGGCTCAAACAGCACTGGCCTCCTCACTTTTCCCCTTGAGCTCTACATTTTTATCACCTTAAGCTTAAAGCTCAGTGCCCAAAGCTTTCCAAATTTTAACTTGAACAACATGACATAGAACCATTCTTTGTTTACCAGCCAATTTTGACTAAGGGTGAAAGTCAGAAAAGAGTAAAGAAGGAAGAGATTAAGCACAGGTGGTTCATAAAATCCTTCTGTCGTGTCAAGGAAACAGAATTGAGCCTGCAGTGTGCACATGTGGCTCAGACAGCCAACCAAGTCCTAGGCTGCATCAAGAGCAGCGTGGTCAGCAGGGCAAGGGAGGGGATTCTGTCCCTTTACTCTGCTCTTGTCAGACCCCACCTGGAGTACTGTGTGCAGTTCTGGAACCCTCAGCACAGGAAGGACATGGAAGTGTTGGAGCGGGTCCAGAGGAGGGCCACAAAGATGATCAGAGGGCTGGAGCAGCTCTCCTATGAGGACAGGTTGAGAGAGTTGGGGCTCTGCAGCCTGGAGAAGAGAAGGCTTCAATGGGACCTGATAGTAGCCTTCCAGTACCTGAAGGGGGCCTACAGGAAGTCTGGGGAGGGACTATTTACAAGGTCTTGCAACGACAGGACAAGGGGCAGTGGGTTTAAACTGGCAGAGGGGAGATTTAGACTGGATGTTAGGAGGAAGTTGTTTGCAGTGAGGGTGGTGAGACACTGGCACAGGTTGCCCAGGGAGGTTGTGGCTGCTCCCTCCCTGGAGGTGTTCAAGGCCAGGTTGGATGAGGCCTTGAGTAACCTGTACTAGTGGGAGGTGTCCCTGCCTATGGCAGGGGGTTGGAACTAGATGATCCTTGAGGTCCCTTCCAACCTTACCATTCTGTGATTCTATAATCTTTCAAAGAACACCAAATGAAACAACAGTATGATAGAAGAAGAAGAACAAAAGGCAATCTGATTCCAATCATTCATTTTGTTGAGCGTGATTTTTTTAAACTTTTTGATCAGGCTTTAGAATTTGAGGCTGAACAAAATGATGATGATAAAAAGTTCACGCTCATTTAAAGCCAGGCTTTCACCAGGCCTTGCCATCTGCAGCACACTGTGCTGCGCTCCCACCACTGTTTGTCACAATTAGAGCATGATCTGATGTGCCTGACAACCACTGCTCAGATGGTAGTTTTGCTATGTTATGTTATTCACGTTATGTTATGTCTTATGTTATTTTCCTTGGAATACTGTCAGGAAAAAAAAAAAAAAAAAAAAAAAAGGTCCATTGAGGCCATAAACGTAAGCTGNCAACTCTCTCAGGTACATTGAAGGAGCTCCCACCATTGAAATGTCAAAAAAAAAAAAAAATCTAACATAAAAAATGTTTTTTTAAAAAAAATGATAGAATCATAGAATGGTTTAGGTTGGAAGGGACCTCAAAGCTCATCCAGTTCCAACCTCCCACCATAGACAGGGACACCTCCCACTAGGAACAGGTAGCTCAAGGCCTCGCTCAACCTGGTCCTGAACACCTCCAGGGGCGTTGTGGATCAAAGACCACATTCTGTGATTCTGTGCTCCACAACCTCCCTGGGCAACCTGTACCAGTGTCTTACCACCCTCACTGGAAAGAACTTTTTCATAACATCCAGTTTAAATCTCCTTCATCCTGTCATTACAAGACTTTGCAAATAGACCCTTCCCAGCCCTCCTGTAGTCCCCTTCAGATGCTGGAAGGCCACTCCAAGGTCTTCTGGAAGCCTTCTCTTCTCCAGGCTGCAGAACCCCAACTCTCTCAGCCTGTCCTCAGAGCAGAGCTGCTGCAGCCCTCTCAGCATCTTTGTGGCCTCCTCTGCACTGGCTCAAAAAATTCCATGTCCTTCTTGTGTTGGGGGCTTCAGAACTGCACACAGGACTCCAGGTGGGGTCTGAGGAGAGCAGAGCAAAGGGGCAGAATCCTCTCCCTTGCCCTGCTGGCCATGCTGCTCTTGCTACAACCCAGCACAGGGTTGCTATCTGGGTTGCACTCACACTGTTGAGATTTTAATCACCCCAGACTCCCAGGGCCTTCTCCTCAGGCCTGCTCTCAGCCATTCCCCACCCAGCCTATATTTGTGCTTGGGATTGCTCCCAACAAGGTGCAGAACCTTACTCCTGACCTTGTTGAATTTCATGAGGTTGGCCTGGGCACACCTCTCCAGCCTGTCCAGGTCACTCTGGATAGGTCTCTGTCCTCTAGCAAGTCAACTGTGCCACACAGTTTGGTGTCATCTGCAAACTTGCTGAGGGTGCACTCGATTCCTCTGTCCATAAAAATGTAAATTCCTACATCTTACATAAAAACATATAGCTTATAAGGTAACAATAATCCCAAGGATGACTGAAATGTGAAAATTCCCAAAGTAGCAATTATACTTTTAACACTGCTCAGATCCTGAAGAGAAATTCAGGCAAAAGCAGAATTGTGGAAGTTAGTAGACCAAAAAAGAAAAAAGATCTAAATATGCATGAATGCTACAAACACAATGCTCCAGTGTCTTGGAACAGAAGAACTCACAGCAATGGTCAGGAAGATAAAACTTCTCAGCAGAGCAGAAAGTTACTGAACTCAAACACTGCTTTCAAAGAGTCCTTTTATGGTTCTGCCCAGAAAGCAGCTCTTGGCCATATTGCCTTTCAAAAACCTAAACCTAACTGTAGAAAGAGGGTTTGTGGCACAAGAGGACACAAAATTATGGTCCAGGTGTAAAAGGAGCCAAGTCTGAAACCATCTGGAAGCCTTCATTTCCTTTCGGCAGCCCCTGTGGAATACTACACATACTGCAGGTTTGCACTTCAGCTCTCTTTGAACCCTAGGGCTAAACCAGGCTGTAACCAAGAGCCCAGGCAGACAAGATCATCAGGAATAGTGTGGTCAGCAGGAGCAGGGAAGTCATTCTCCCCCTGTACTCTGCACTGGTTAGATCACACCTTGAGTACTGTGTCCAGTTCTGGGCACCTTAATTTAAGAAGGACATTGAGGTGCTTGAGCGTGTCCAGAGAAGGGCAACGAGGCTGGGGAGAGGCCTTGAGCACAGCCCTATGAAGAGAGGCTGAGGGAGCTGGGATTGGTTAGCCTGGAGAAGAGGAGGCTCAGGGGGGACCTTCTTGCTATCTACAACTACCTGAAGGGTGGTTGTAGCCAGGAGGAGGTTACCTTCTTCTCTCAGGCAACCAGCACCAGAACAAGAGGACACAGTCTCAAGCTACACGAGGGGAAGTTTAGGCTGGAGGTGAGGAGAAAGTTCTTGCCTGAGAGAGTCATTGGCTACTGGAATGGGCTGCCCAGGGAGGTGGTGGAGTCACCGTCCCTGGGGATGTTCAAGGTGTGTTTGGACGTGGCCCTTGGTGCCATGGTCTAGTCTTGAGGTCTGTGGTAATGGGTTGGACTTGATGATCTTTGAGGTCTCTTCCAACCCTGGTGATACTGTAATACTGCAAAGATGCTGCCAAAAAAGGACCCAAGCAATGGATTACAAAAGTGTCAGGACTCAAAGCTGTCGACAGCCCTCACATTACTTCAGGAGCATACTAATTATACTTAGAGCTCTTAGTCCTATCTGACCAAAACAAAATGCTAAGCCTACTGCTCACCATAAGCCAAGGACTAGAAACACTCCATGGAAAA
>VWZE01014112.1:143940-156887 GCA_013396675.1 Eubucco bourcierii
AAAAAAAAAGTGGCTTCTTGATTGGCCACACAAAAATGTTTGCTGCATTGCAACCTTTCGGAGATCTTCACCACCCTCTGCAAACCCACCCAACAGCACCTGTGCATTTCCTGTCTTTCTAAGCCCTAAACATAACTGTCATCCTAGAAACAACCATTACCCTGGACTATGCCCAGGTCAAGTGCTATTAGACTCATAAAAAAAGAGGCCAGGACTGACACTGACAGCTTTTGGTAGCCCTCAACTTCCCTTGGCTCTTTCCTTTCAATCCCACTCATGCTGGGGGGGGCTGAATCACAGAATCAGAAACATCCAGGTTGGAAAAGCCCCTCAGGATCACCAGGTCCAACCTAGAACTCTACTCAAAAAGATTAATCTAAAACCATATCCCTAAGCATCACATCCAAATGACCCTTAAACACATCCAGAGTGGGGGACCGACCCCACCACCTCCCTGGGTAGCTCACTCCAGTCCCTGACCACTCTCTCCACAGGAAACATTTTCCTAACATCCTATCTAAACCTACCCAGTCTCAGCCTGATGCTGTTCCCTCTTGTTCTGTCTCAAATTACCTGTGAGAAGAGACCAGCACCATCACAGAAACACTCAGGTTGGCAAAGTCTCTCAAGATCACCAAGCCCAACCCACATCCCTACTCTACAAGTTGCACCCTGAATCATAGCCCCAAACACCACAGACAAAACACCTTGAAACATATCCAGGCCTGGGGACTCAAACACCTCCCTGGGCAGCTCATTCCAATGCCTGACCAATCTCGCTAACAAAAAGTTGCTTCTAATGTCCAGTCTAAACCTATACAGAGGCAGCTTGAGACCATTCCCCCACCAACCAGTACCAGTACCAACCTCTCCACAATGTCCCTTCAGGCAGCTGCAGACAGCCATGAGGTTTGCCCTCAGCCTCCTCTGTTTCACACTAACCATCTCCAGCTCCCTCAGTCACTCAGATTTATTCCCCAGGCCCTTCCCCAGCTTCCTTGCCCTCCTCTGCACTGGCTCCAGCACCTCCACAGCTCTCTTGTATTGAGGTGCCCAAAACTGAACACAATGCTTGAGGTGTGGCCTCACCAGAGCTGCATCCAAGGGGACAATCCCCTCCTTGCTCCTGCTAGCCACAGCATTTCTAATCCCAGCCAGGATGCCATTGGCTTTCTTGGCCACCTGGACACACTGTTGGCTCATATTCAGCTCCTGTCCATTACAAACCCCAGGTCCCTTTCTGCCAGCAACTCTCCAGCCACACTACCCCAAGACTGTAGCATTGCTTGGGGTTGTTGTGACCCAAGTGCAGGACCTGGCATTTGGCCTTGTTGAAACTCTTCCCATTAATGTTGGCACATTGATCTAAGCCTATCCAGGTCCCTCTGAAGAGCCTCTCTACCCTCATTCAAATCAACACTGCCACCCAACTTGGTGTCATCTACAAACTTAGTGCTGACACTCTCTGTGCCTGAATCAAGGTTGTCAATAAAGTTGTTAAACAGAAGTGGTCCAAATTTTCTCTCTCTAATCCTACACAGCTCCTGTTACAACAAAGTTCTGCATTTTTTCCTCCTTTCTAAGTCTTTGTAAGCTAAAACTGAATACTAAAAGGACAACTTCACATGGATCAGGAAACTGAATATTAATGGTCATGTGGAAGGGAGACCAATTTCTTCTTTATCTATTTTGAAACCAATCTGGAAACACTCAAGAAGGGCAGCTATGGTCCAAACCTTACTAGAGCTGCTTGATCTCCTTTCCCTGCATTTAATTTTTGTTTTATTCTCATTTTCCTTTGAAAATGAAGCATCTAAGACAATAAGAACATTCACCAAATTCCTGGCAAGTGCAGGAAATTCTCTCACCTCAAAGGAAACACAGCCTGGAAAAATCACTGTATTCTGTGTTGGTACCTACAGAATCACAGAAATAACCACATTGCAAAAGACTTCTAAGATCACTGAGTCCAACCTATCACCTAAGACCTTCTAATCAACTAAACCATGGCACAAAGCACCTCATCCAGTCTCCTCTTAAACATCTCCAGGGATGAAGAATCCACCACCTCCCGGGGCAGCCCATTCCAATGCCAATCACTCTTTCTGCTAAGAACTTCCTCCTAACATCCAGTCTAAACCTGCCCTGTCACAGTTTGAGGCAGTGTCCTCTTGTTCTGTTCCTGGGTGCCTGGTAGAAGAGCCCAACCCCAGCTGGCTACAACCTCCCTTCAGGTAGCTGTAGAGAGCAATGAGGTCTGCCCTGAGCCTCCTCTTCTCCAGGCTGCACACCCCCAGCTCCCTCAGCCTCTCCACACAGGGCTGTGTTCCAGGACCATTCAAGCATCTCAACATCTTTCTTAAATTGAGGGGCCCAGAACTGGACACAGTACTCAAGGTGTGGCCTGAGCAGTGCTGAGTGCAGGGGCAGAAGGACTTCCCTGGTCCTGCTGATCACACTATTCCTGACACAGGCCAGGATGCCATTGGCCTTCTTGGCCACCTGGGCACACTGCAGGCTCATGTTCAGTCAGCTGTTGACCANCCTCTCCACAATGTCCCTTCAGGTAGCTGCAGACAGCCATGAGGTTTGCCCTCAGCCTCCTCTGTTTCACACTAACCATCTCCAGCTCCCTCAGTCACTCAGATTTATTCCCCAGGCCCTTCCCCAGCTTCCTTGCCCTCCTCTGCACTGGCTCCAGCACCTCCACAGCTCTCTTGTATTGAGGTGCCCAAAACTGAACACAATGCTTGAGGTGTGGCCTCACCAGAGCTGCATCCAAGGGGACAATCCCCTCCTTGCTCCTGCTAGCCACAGCATTTCTAATCCCAGCCAGGATGCCATTGGCTTTCTTGGCCACCTGGACACACTGTTGGCTCATATTCAGCTCCTGTCCATTACAAACCCCAGGTCCCTTTCTGCCAGCAACTCTCCAGCCACACTACCCCAAGACTGTAGCATTGCTTGGGGTTGTTGTGACCCAAGTGCAGGACCTGGCATTTGGCCTTGTTGAAACTCTTCCCATTAATGTTGGCACATTGATCTAAGCCTATCCAGGTCCCTCTGAAGAGCCTCTCTACCCTCATTCAAATCAACACTGCCACCCAACTTGGTGTCATCTACAAACTTAGTGCTGACACTCTCTGTGCCTGAATCAAGGTTGTCAATAAAGTTGTTAAACAGAAGTGGTCCAAATTTTCTCTCTCTAATCCTACACAGCTCCTGTTACAACAAAGTTCTGCATTTTTTCCTCCTTTCTAAGTCTTTGTAAGCTAAAACTGAATACTAAAAGGACAACTTCACATGGATCAGGAAACTGAATATTAATGGTCATGTGGAAGGGAGACCAATTTCTTCTTTATCTATTTTGAAACCAATCTGGAAACACTCAAGAAGGGCAGCTATGGTCCAAACCTTACTAGAGCTGCTTGATCTCCTTTCCCTGCATTTAATTTTTGTTTTATTCTCATTTTCCTTTGAAAATGAAGCATCTAAGACAATAAGAACATTCACCAAATTCCTGGCAAGTGCAGGAAATTCTCTCACCTCAAAGGAAACACAGCCTGGAAAAATCACTGTATTCTGTGTTGGTACCTACAGAATCACAGAAATAACCACATTGCAAAAGACTTCTAAGATCACTGAGTCCAACCTATCACCTAAGACCTTCTAATCAACTAAACCATGGCACAAAGCACCTCATCCAGTCTCCTCTTAAACATCTCCAGGGATGAAGAATCCACCACCTCCCGGGGCAGCCCATTCCAATGCCAATCACTCTTTCTGCTAAGAACTTCCTCCTAACATCCAGTCTAAACCTGCCCTGTCACAGTTTGAGGCAGTGTCCTCTTGTTCTGTTCCTGGGTGCCTGGTAGAAGAGCCCAACCCCAGCTGGCTACAACCTCCCTTCAGGTAGCTGTAGAGAGCAATGAGGTCTGCCCTGAGCCTCCTCTTCTCCAGGCTGCACACCCCCAGCTCCCTCAGCCTCTCCACACAGGGCTGTGTTCCAGGACCATTCAAGCATCTCAACATCTTTCTTAAATTGAGGGGCCCAGAACTGGACACAGTACTCAAGGTGTGGCCTGAGCAGTGCTGAGTGCAGGGGCAGAAGGACTTCCCTGGTCCTGCTGATCACACTATTCCTGACACAGGCCAGGATGCCATTGGCCTTCCTGGCCACCTGGGCACACTGCCAACTCATGTTCTGCTGTTGTCGACCAGTATCCCCAGGTTTCTGTCTTCCTGGCTGCCCTCCAGCCTGTAGCACTGCATGGGGTTGTTGTGGCCAAAGTGCAGAACCTAGCACTTGGCTTTGTTCAGACTCCTGGCACTGGACTGTGCCCATCTACCCAGCCTGTCCAGGTCCCTCTGCAGAGCCCTCCTGCCCTCTAACAGACCCACACATGCTCCCAACTTGGTGTCATCTGCAGACTCACTGCTGAAGGACTCAATCTCCTCATCCAGATCAACAATGAAGATATTGAACAGGTCTGGACCCAGCACTGATCCCTGGGGCACACTACTAGTGACAGCTGCCAACTGGATGTGGCTCCATTTACCACCACTCTCTGACAAGAAGCATTCTTTTTAAATCCTCCTAGGGTTCTACTTCTAATGGTTTATAATTCAAATAATTCATATAACTTGCATGTGTATTCCCCCCCCACCCCAACCCCAGTCTTTTTGAGAGATAAGTAATTTTGATGAACAATCAATCACCTCCCTGTAAGCCTCCTGAAAATTATAAAAGTGTCAAAACTTTTTCCATTAAACCAATAGAAATTTCTACCTACCCTCACAATGATCTTCTCGGAGACACTTGCAGACAGCAGGTAGAGTTGGTCCTGAGAGACAGCATACAATCCAACTACCAGCATGAAGTATCTGATTTGAAATGGGTTTAATCAAGACAATAATTGAAGTAATGTCTTCTTTACAGGAAAATAAAAAAGAAATGCTTTAAACATAATGGCTAATATTGATACAGATAAAGGTAGAAAGTTGGTTTAAATATGTTGTAATAATGTTATAATAAGAAAGGAAAATTATTTCCTTCACCCTCAAGCCATATGCTGTTTCAATCTCCAGAATCATGGAATAGAAGAGGTTGGAATGGGAACTCCAAAGATCATCAAGTCCAACCCCTCAGCCAAAAGCAGGATCCCCTAGGGTATCACTCAAAACAAAGATTCATTTTGACAGGTTTAGGTAATGAAGTTTCAGAGTTGAAGACCCTTCCCTCTCCAGAAGAAAATGATTGTTATTTGATATTTTGGCTTCCTGATTTCATCAGCCATCATTCTGGTTATCATTTCCTCAAACAATCTCTAATCAGGAAGATGAGATTTACTTTGGTTTTTTTTAATTCTCATATTGGTCTGTGACTTTAGAATAGAGTCAGATACAAAGTATCACAGAATTTGAAATAAAAGGGAGATTTTTTTTTCACAAACATCAGCTCCATCCTGAAGAAGACTTTCCCACTTCACACATACAGGTCAATCAGCTACGGCCATACCTCTGGTCAGGATTAGGTTTCCCTTTTTTCCTCATATTATTTGCTGTTGTTTCACTGAAAT
Source organism: Eubucco bourcierii (assembly GCA_013396675.1). Taxonomy (NCBI): domain Eukaryota; kingdom Metazoa; phylum Chordata; class Aves; order Piciformes; family Ramphastidae; genus Eubucco; species Eubucco bourcierii. The sequence continues at coordinate 149,520 of VWZE01014112.1, forward strand.
GCAACCTTCCCAGTGTTACTTTAGTTATCTGGTCCCCTGGCAGATCAACTCTAAAGACAGAAAAGGAAAAAGGATCAGGTAAATAAGCATTTGGAAATAGCATCAGGTAAATAAGCATTTGGAAATAGGATCAGGTAAATAAGCATTTGGAAATCTACCAAATAGCATCCAGAGGAAGGACAGGAAGATGCTCAGAGGGCTGCAGCAGCTCTGCTCTGAGGACAGGCTGAGAGAGTTGGGGCTCTGCAGCCTAGGGAAGAGAAGGCTCCCAGGAGACCTTGGAGTGGCCTTCCAGGTTCTGAAGGGGGCCTACAGTAGGGCTGAGGAGGACTATTGACAAGGTCTTAAAATGACAGAAGGAGGAGGAATGGGTTTTAATTGTCAGAGGGGGGATTTAAACTGGCTGTTAGGAAGAAGTTCTTTGCAGCGAGGGTGGTGAGACACTGGCACAGGTTGCCCAAGGAGGTTGTGGAGCACAGAATCGCAGAATGTGATCAAAGCTTCTGTGATTCTGTGCCTCACGACTACTCTAGAGGTGTTCATGGCCAGGTTGGATGAGGCCTGTTGAGTGACCTGTTCTAGTGGGAGGTGTCCCTGCCTGTGGCGGGGAGTTGGAACTGAATGAGCTTTGAGGTCCCTTCCAACCTAAACCATTCTATTGATGCTACACCTGGCTTAAATTCTATTTTCTCAAGCTCATAAAAACAGTTTTGAGAAAAATTGACAAATGAAAAAGAAAACAACCTCAGAGGAACCCTGTAAAAATGCAGTAGCATTGGTTTATAAAAATGCATTCAAGACAGTGACTCTTCAATGAGATAAACAGGATAAAACAGCAGCAGTGGGAAACTCCTCTTAATAAAAGGGGTCTTGTGTTTCTTGGGCTGCTTGTAGACAGTGTCAAACAAAATATGTGCTCCATATGATGTGTTTGTTGTTTGCTACAGTTAACTTTGCTAATTTCCATACTAAAACAAATAAACTTTCCTGCTTGTCTTGTTTTTCACCTGCATCTAATTTGTGAGTCTGGAAGTATAAATGATCTAGTGCCTCAAATACCTAGTGGTACTGCTCCCACAATTGATAAATAATATGAAAAAAGAGTTTATATGGAGAAAACCAGTCTACAGGACAGACAGCCAGAATCTATTCATTACTATGTAAAAGGGGGGGGGAGGGTGCTGTGACAGAAGTGAAAATCAACTGTTTCCAAGCTCAAAGTTCATTTTTGCACATTATATTAAGCAACTTTCTCCGAGCCCTGACTGTCAAACTTTATGTTGTCTTAGTTTTTTATGTTTGGAGATTTATTTAATACTTTCTGTAATAGAACAGTTCCAAGAATCACAGAATGTTAGAGGTTGGAAGGGACCACCAGAGATCATCCAATCCAACCCCAATCTAAAGCAGGATCCCCTAGGGTAGTCCACACAGGAATGCATCCAGGTGGGGTTGGAAAGTCTCCAGAGAAGGAGACTCCACAACCTCTCTGGGTAGCCTGCTCCAGGGCTCTGGCACTCTCACTCTAAAGACTTCTCCTCATGTAGAGGTGAAACCTTCTCTGTTGCAGTTTGCATCTACTGCTTCTCAGCTTGTTGCTGTGCACCAACCAAAAGAGCTTGGCCCCCTCCACTTGACAACCACCCCTCAGATCTTGATAGACATTGCTCAGATCTCCTCTCAGGCCTTCTCTTCTCCAGACTAACCAGCCCCAGGGTTCTCAGTCTCTCTCCATAGGGGAGATGCTCAAGTCCTCCACTCATCCTCACAACTCTGAGATCATCCAGTCCAGCCTAGGACCTAACACCACCACAGCGACCAGACCATGGCACTGAGTGCCACAGTCAAGCCTGCATTAAACAACTCCAGGCACAGTGACTCCACCACCCCCTGGGCAGTGCATTCCTGTCTCTAATACCCCTTTCCATCAGGAAGTGCTTCTTAACATCCAACCTAATCCTTCCCTGGCACAGCTTTTGGCCCTCCATCCTGTCACAAGTTGCCTGGCAACAGAGCATGACCCCCATCTGACTACACCTTCCCTTCAGGTAGCTGTAGAGTGTGCTAAGGTCCCCCCTGAGTCTCCTCTCCTCCAGGCTACCCCAGCCCAGCTCCCTCAGCCTCTCCTCAGCAGCCTTCCCCTCCAGCCCCTTCCCCACTCTCTTTGCTCTCCTCTGGCCCCACTCCAGCCCATCAATATCTCTCTTGCAGTGAGAGCCCCGAGCTGTACGCAGAGCTTGATGTGAGGCCTTCCCAATGCCAGACCAGGGCAGAATGACAGCCCTGGTGCTGCTGGCCACACTAGTCCTGATATAAGCCAAGATGCCATTGGCCTTCTTTGTCAGCTGGGCACACTGCTGGCTCATGCTGTCACCCAGCACTGCCAGGTCCCCATTTATAAAGCTGCTGAAGGCTTTCCTTGATGAAAGGAGAACCAGGTATACACTACCAGTGTGATTCTATGCACACACCCAGAATGGAATTTGGATAAAGATAGGAAAGGTGGCTTGGAGCTGCTATAAATTTCCAAGAAACAGTTATTTCACATTTCAGATGAATCACATAGTGAAATCAAATGGAATAATTTTATCCCAATTCTTACTTAACAGGATAGAAAGTTTTTTTGCTTCGATCTGACTGAGATTGCTCAATAGCAACTGTTTGATTTGGAGCTTCCACCTATAAAGGAAAAAGACATTTCAAACAGAAGAATATTAAAACACCTACACTTTTAAATATAAATTAATAGGGAAATTTATGTCTGAAACAGTGAAATCTCTGTCATTTCTCATGGAACTACTGAGAAAGTAACACAAGAATTGACTCCTGTTCAACTGACAGATGGCAGCTAGTCTGAAACCCCAAATCATTCTGTGGATATAATTTTAAAGAGGGAAAAAAAAACAACTAAGAAGGAAAATGAGGAAATATCCTTCATGAATGTGCAAAAGAAAATTGTTTTCTGAATCTAGACTGTTACTGACTATCCCACAGTATAAATACAGATATTTAACTTGAGAATGGAATCTATGCAAGATAGTTCCTCAAGTTATGTTAATGTACAATTCTCTGTTGTTCTGAATGGGTACCAAGCAGCACTTTGCTTCAGATGGGAGCAGATGACTCTAATCACTCCATGACTCTAGTCACTAATTTCATCAGTAGCTTAGAAGAATTCCCTTTTGTTGGGTTTTGCTCAAAAGACTAAGAAAATAATTAAATTATTTACCTTATTCTATGAATAATCACACACTCGTTTATTAAAAGAGTTAATCACAGGAGAGGATAAATACTTGCCTTTATTCCAAAAGCTTTCAGGCAAAACTTTTCTATTGGTTGCCCCCCTAGCTGAGTTTTGATGTATTTTGGATGTCCAGTGATGTGGATATGGACTGTGATTTGGAAATGGTTCTTCTTCTGGCACACGAAGGCATCATCTGCTGCTGAAAAATTAAATCCTTTATCTGTGACAATGTGATATCCTACAGCAGGTCTACAAAAACAAGAAGAAAGAGTAGCAGCTCAGACAGGTGTATTTTAGTAATGCCTTGAGTTTCTTAATTTTTTAACGCGGTCTGAAAATCCATCTAACTTTTATTGACACAATAGGAGCCAAAATAGATCTTTAGAGCAGCCAGTTTTAGCAGTGTTTTCTTCTTAGTCTCTTAGAGATGTGAAAATGAAAAAAAAAACATATGAAATGCACCCTAATTCTAGTCTGACAGATGACATGTTTGAAAGGCAGCAGTGGAGAAGCTTTACATAACCCTTACTTAAAATCTGGTGCAAAGGAACTCTGCACACCTAAACAGCACAACCAAACCTTTTAGAGTGTTTGAGCATTCCTTGTAACATCGCCACAAAACCAGAGCTGAATGAGTGCAGCAGACAACAACATGCTAATGAGACAGTAAGGTTCCCTGGTTCCTGAATTCCCACACCAAGTGCTCCTGCAGAAGCTGCTGATACTGAAAGAAGGCTCTACTCAATCACAGAATCATAGAATGGCTTAGGTTGGAAAGGACCTCAAAGCTCAGCCAGTTCCAAACCCCTGCCACAAGCAGGGACACCTCCCACTAGGAACAGGTCGCTCAAGGTCTCATCTAATCTGGGGTGTATCTCCAGGGGGGTTGTGGAGCACAGAATCACAGAATGTGATCAAACACCTCCCTGGGCAACCTGTCTCACCACCCTCGCTGCAATGAATTGCTTCCTAACATCCAATTTCAATCTCCCCTCTGCCAGTTTAAACCCATTACTCATTGTCCTGTCATGACAAGACCTTGTCAATAGTCCCTCCCCAGCCCTCCTGGAGCCCCCTTCAGGTACTGGAAGGCCACTCCAAGGTGTCCTCGAAGCCTTCTCTTCTCCAGGCTGCAGAGCCTCAACTCTCATAGCCTGTCCTCATAGCAGAGGTGCTGCAGCCCTCTGAGCATCTTTGTGCACAGGCTTTACAAGGAATGTACAGACTGTGTTCTCTTTTTTGTAAGTCGTGAGCAAAGCTTCCTGTCAAACAAGCACTGATTGTCTGCAACAGGGAATAAAGAGAAAACTACTTTCTAACACCTTCAGAACTTAAGTCATATATCAATTCACATTTAAAGCTGTAATGAAGAACCTACACTCTCCTCAATCCATCATTATTAAAGAAGCAAAACTTCATAGAATCATAGAATGCTTTAGGTTTGAAGACACTTTTAAAGGTGATCTACTTCAACCTCCCTACCATAAGCAAGGACATCTTTAAATAAAACCAGGTTGCCCTGAGCCCCGTTCAACCTGACCTGGAATGTTTTCAAGGATGGGATTCCTACTGTCTCCCTGTTCCAGTGTTACACTACCCTCATTGAAAAAAAGAAAAAAAACCCAAACCTTCTTGTATCTAGTCTAAATCTACATTCCTTTAGTTTAAAATCATTACCCCTTATCATGTTGCAACAGGCCCTGCTAAAAAGACTGTCAGTATCTTTCTGTCTAGATGTGTTCCTGTCTGACCTTCTTTTAGGATGAAGTTCTTTCCAATGAGCATGGTGAGACACTGGCACAGGTTGCACAGGAGGTGTTCAAGGCCAGGCTGGATGAGGTCTTGAGTGACCTGTTCTAGTGGGAGGTGCCCCAGCCTATGGCACAAGGGGGCTGGAACTGGATGAGTTTTCAAGTCCCTTCCAACCTAAACCATTTCATGATTCATTCTAGGACCTGCTCTAGGTGGTCCTGCTCTGGCAGGTGGGTTGGATTTAGATGATCTTTCAAGGTCCCTTCTAAGCATTAACATTCTGTGATTCCTAGGCCATCTTTAAGCACTAAAAGGATGAAAAAAAGATTCTCCTGCAGCTCCCTCTTCTCCAAGCCGAACAACTCCCAACTCTCTTAGCCTGTACTCCTGGTCCTTGGCTCATTGTTGTGGCCCTCCTGCAGAGACAGTCCAACACATTAATATCCCTCTTGTGTTTCTTCAGTTTCTTCCTACAAATGGCAATCCTTTTTATTCATGTAGGAAATGTGCATTTCACAGCACACAGAAAGGAGATGTTTCACAGATCGAGGTGCGAAGCAAGTTCATTACCTGATATTCCTAAAGCAATTTTAGAGTATTTGCTTACACTCGGGCATGCAGCTCAGAAAATCTCTGCACTGTGCCAAAATTACATGGTATCCTGGGACAAAAGCACTGCCACTGACCTCACCTACAAGTAATAGACTCACCTTGCAAATCATATGTCAGTTCCCTTCCACAGTAATGGCAGTGCCACATGTATCTGCATACTCCAATACTCAGTCACAAGCCACCAAGAAATGTGAGTCTGGATCTTCAATTATAAGTGTATTGGGAACCAACAAGTAATTATGCAGCAGCAGGAGAGCAAACTCCCACCACCAGCTCACAGCCTTGAGGGCAACTGTCAACTGAAAGTCTAACAGGAGTTGGAAGCCACTTCCATCTAGTGATAACTCACATGACAAACACAGTTGGAAGTTTCTTGGCCCATGCAGTTCCCAGGAGCAGACACTGAGCTGTCTGCTTGCTTGTCACACCAATACCTTAGGAGAAGTGTTGTGTGGGCCACACAAGGTGTGTTTTGCCTTCTAACAGGCTGTGTACAAGCAGGGAATGCCAGCGTTACTCAACGACACCAATAACACTCCCAGGAGTGCTTTTAGCAGGTTGGCCTGGAGAAAGAACAAAATTCACTATGCTACTTAAGTCCTGTGGAGACAGTTCCAATTGTTTGCACCAATCCTGGGGAATAAACCAGATACTGTGAGAGAGTTTTTGTTAAAGGGGATCGTTCACTAAATAGCAGAATGAAGAAAACAGGGACAGGAAATGGAATGACCATTGCCAGATTGTGTGGTCAAAAAAAACCTCCAACAACCTATTCACAGTTCTGATTTATAAAGGAAAACTCTAAATCTTTAACTAAACAGTTGCATGTCATATATATTATTAAATATATATATCCATACGTATATATTATACACATATATATATATACATATATCTATATATATATACATACATATATCTATATCTATATATATCTCATTGTTGGTGAGAGGCCTTGAGCACAAGCCCTATGAAGAAAGACTGAGGGAGCTGTGATTGTTTAGCCCAGAGAAGAGGAGGCTCAGGTGGGACCTTCTTGCTGTCTACAACTACCTGAAGGGTGGTTGTAGCCAGGAGGAGATTACTTTCTTCTCTCAGGCAACCAGCACCAGAACAAGAGGACACAGTCTCAAGCTACACGAGGGGAAGTTTAGGCTGGAGGTGAGGAGAAAGTTCTTCACTGAGAGAGTCATTGGCTACTGGAATGGGCTGCCCAGGGAGGTGGTGGAGTCACCGTCCCTGGAGGTGTTCAAGGCGGGTTTGGACATGGCACTTGGTGCCATGGTCTAGTCTTGAGGTCTGTGGTAATGAGTTGGACTTGATAATCTTTGAGGTCTCTTCCAACCTTGGTGATACTGTGATATATTTTTCATATATATATACATATACATTTTTTATATATCCATATATATGTTTATATATAGAATCATAGAATGGTAACGTTGGAAGGGACCTGAAAGATCATCTAGTTCCAACCCCCTGCCATAGGCAGGGACACCTCCCACTAGTACAGGTACATATCCATACGTATTTATATCTACATAGATATATTTATACATACATATAACCATACATATTTTTATATATCCACATATCTATATAACTATATCTATCTATATCTATATATCCATTTATCTATCTATCTATATCCATATATATATCCATATATCTATCTATCCATATATCTATCTATCTATCTATATATCCATATATATATATCCACATATATATCCATATATATATATATCCATATATATATA
>VWZE01014112.1:162382-184032 GCA_013396675.1 Eubucco bourcierii
AAAAAAGAGGGGGGAAAGAAAAAAGAGGGGGGAAAGAAAAAAGAGGGGGGAAAGAAAAAAAGAGGGGGGAAAGAAAAAAAGAGGGGGAAATAGAAAAAAAGAGTGTCAGTGGGAGGGACTGAGTGTGAGGCGCAGAAGCTTCACGGGAGTGGGAAGGAGGGGAAGGTGCTTGGCTGAAGTTGAGCCTGGAAAAGGTGGAGTGGGGAAGGAGGAAGGAAGGATGTTTCCCTGAATGTTTAATTGCTTTATACACCAGTGGGTGATCAGAAGTTTGTGTTAATTAGTAACAAAAGTTCCTTGAGTCAGGGCTCTCTTGGCCGCTGCAAAAGGTGCTGACGATGTGCAGCCATGCAGCAGTACTCCATCCACTGCATTTCATATATACTTACATATGAAAAACAGTTTATATATATGTATGTATGTGTGTATAAATATATATATGTATATAAAAATATACCTAATATTCATATATATTTATATGTAACATAAATATATATATGTACACACATATATATACACACATACATATATATATATATGAATTAATATGTTAAAAAAGTCATAGGCTCATGAAAACTGGAAAGGTCCTTTTAAGATCATTGAGTCCAACCATAATGACTGAACTGTGTCCAGTTCTGGGACCCTCAATTTAAGAAAGATGTTGAGGTGCTGGAACATGTCCAGAGAAGGGCAGCAAGGCTGGGGAGGGGGCTGGAGCACAGCCCTGTGAGGAGAGGATGAGGGAGCTGGGGGTGTGCAGCCTGCAGAAGAGGAGGCTCAGGGCAGACCTCATTGCTCTCTACAGCTACCTGAAGGGAGGTTGTAGCCAGCTGGGGTTGGGCTCTTCTGCCAGACACCCAGGGACAGAACAGGAGGACCCAGCCTCAAGCTGTGACAGGGCAGGTTCAGGCTGGATGTTAGGAAGAAGTTCTTCCCAGCAAGAGTGATTTGCATATGAATGGGCTGCCCAGGGAGGTGGTGGAGTCCCCATCCCTGAAGGTGTTCAAGCAAAGCCTGGATGGGGCACTTGGTGCCATGGTCTGGTCGACTGAGTAGGGCTGGGTGATAGGTTGAGCTGGATGACCCTGGAGGTCTCTTCCAATCTGGTTTGATTCTATGACTCTATAGACTTTTTCCTGAAGCACCTCATAGAATCACAGAATGGTTTAGGTTGGAAGGGACCTCAAAGTTCAGCCAGTTCCAACCCCCCACCACAGGCTGGGACACCTCCCACTAGTACAGCTCACTCAAGGCCTCATCCAACCTGGCCTTGAACACATCCAGGGAGGGANCCAACCGGGCCTTGAACCCCTCCAGGGAGGGAGCACCTCCCTGAGCAACCTGTGCCAGTGTCTCACCACCCTCACTGCAAAGAACTTCCTAACATCCAATTTCAATCTCCCCTCTGTCAGTTCAAATCCATTCCTCCTCATCCTGTCATTACAAGACCTTGTCAATAGTCCCTCCTCAGTCCTCCTGTAGCCCCCTTCAGATCCTGGAAGTTCACTACAAGATCTTCTGGAAGCCTTCTCTTCTCCAGGCTGCAGAGCCCCAACTCACTCAGCCTATCCTCACAGCAGAGCTACTCTAACCCTCTGAGCATCTTGGTGGCCTCCTCTGGACTGGCTCCAACACTTCCATGTCCTTCTTGTGTTGGGACCTCCAGAACTGCACACAGAACTCCAGGTGGGATTTCATGAGAGCAAAGGGAGAGAATCCCCTCCCTTGCCCTGGTGGCCATGCTGCTCTTGATGCAGCTTGTTGAACACCTCCATAGAGGGTGACTCCAGCACCGCCCTGGGCAGCCTCACTACTCTAAGTAGAGAATTTTTTTCCTAATATCCAATGTGAACCTCCCCTGGCACCACTAAAGCTCATTTAATTTTGCCCTATTGCTAGTTATATGGGAGAAGAGACCAGCACTGACCTTATGACAATCTCCTTTCAGATAGTTGTGATATGTGTGTGTGTACATATATATATAAACACACACACACACACTCACATAAACATATAAGGTTGCTAATATTCTTCTCCTTTGACATTTTGGCAAGTACCTCTGTGAGATTCTGTTCTGTTTATGCACTGCAATACAGACAAATACTTCATCATTTTACTTTTAGTGATCAAATGATTCAGGAAATGTGCTTAATGAATTACAACTATAGTATCTGCAAAATCCTGCTGAGTCTCCAAACCCTTAGTGGCTTTACAGATTGTTTCCTTGTGTGCAAATACTTAGTAGCACTGCAACTAGAACATCTAACATACCTGAGCTACATAGCATTATATCTATATCTATGTTTCTGCTATGTTTTGTTTGTAAAAGCAGAACAAACATTTTAAAGTTGTCACAGAGGAGTTAATAATCCGTTTAACCTGAAATGTGTTTAGTAATTCTAAAACTAAAGGTTATTTATATACAATGACCTCTTAATTCTTTATTTTCATAGCAGGGACAGAGAATCAATTCAATATTTATGATGTAGAGCAGCTAGAAGCTTGTTTAGCCCACTGTAAGTAAATATGTGTGCTGCTGAGTGTGTCTGGAATGAAAAAATCCCGTGTTGAATTATTTTTAGAACATCCCCTCTTGCTCTGCTTCCTAGCACTGGTGAGACCCCACCTGGAGTATTGCATGAGTTCTGGAGTCACTATTACAAGAGGGTTATGGATGTGCTGGAAGGTGCCCAGAGAAGGGCCAGGAGGATGATCAGAGGTTTGGAGCTGCTCTGCTATGAGGACAGGTTGAGGGAGTTGGGGGTGTCCAGTCTGGAGAGAAGGCTCCAAGGTGACCTTACTTCAACCTTTCGGTATCTGAAGGGGGGCTATGAGAAAGCTGGGGAGGGACTTTTTAGGCTGTCAGGTAGTGATAGGACTGGGGGGAACGGATCCAAGCTAGAAATGGGTAGATTCAGCCTGGATGTTAGGAAGAAGTTCTTCAGCATGAGGGTGGTGAGACCCTGGAAGGGGTTTCCCAAGGAGGTGGTGGAAGCCTCATCCCTGGAGGTGTTTAAGGCCAGGCTGGATGAGGCTGTGGACAGCCTGATCTAGTGTGAGGTGTCCCTGTCCATGGCAGAGTGCTTGGAACTAGATGCTCCTTGTGGTCCCTTCCAACCCTGACTAATTCTATGATTCTAAGTGTCAGCCCATTAATACTATTTCTCGTTGAACAGCATCATCTGGCATTTGTCTGGATGAAAGATTTGGGTTTGGAGTCTTTGATAGATCTATCTTGACCATAACCCTTTGCGTTACGCATCCTTTGTATCTCTTAAAAGAGACAATAATGGACAGTTCCTCTGTTCTGAGTGAAGCACTGGGATGAAAACAGCAGCCTTGAACTATCACTCACAGGAATGGTAAAACGACATCTTTGAACTTAATGCCCCCATTAGCATAACACTTGTGAGTTATCCCAGACTTCATTATCATCCCTCCTCCTAAACAAGGCAAACCTATTTCCATCACAGTCTATAATTAATTTTTTTAAAAGCTTCTTACACAGCTTCAAGAAAGTCACAGTATCAAGACGGCCACAGGCTTCTTAAAACTTAGGGTTTGGGTTTGGCTGTTGTGTCCAGTTTTTATCATGGTGCTAAACAAAAGCAATTTAAGGGAGAAGTTGTAAAGAAGGGAAGCAGATGTTGCTGTAATACTTACAAAGTTCCAAACTCTATGTCACTGCTGATGAATTCTTCCAACATACTCGTATCCACCATGGGATTCTCCAAGGCTCTGTGAACATCTTGGCCTACAATTAAAAATGTCCAAAAAATGAAATTATGAGAGTGGAATTCAGTGGGAATTGTCAGTATTTCAGGCTAAACAACACTGCCCACTCTCCTATGCTTGGTGAAGTCCCCAAGCAGGGATGTGTTTCAAAGTGGTTTGGCTGTGATGCTCGATGCTATGGTTTAGGGTGCACCTTGTAGAGTAGGGATGTGAGTTGGACTTTGTGCTGGTTTGAGGCTAATTGGAATGTTTTAATAGAGAAAATTACACCATAGGCTGTGAAAGGAAAACATGATGATGTCTATTTTACTCATAGGCTTGCTGAGATTGTTTTGGGAAAAGAAACCAAAACATAGATAAGGCATTTTTGCAGTCTGCCTGTCAGGCGGTTTAGCAGCTTCTGGCTCTGACTCCTCTTTTTTTCCGATTAATCTTCACTAAACACTTTTCTTCTAACCCCTCCTGGCTGATCCTCCAAGCTCACTTTGAGCGTAAGGCAAACCTTGGGGTAAGGTACAGGGGTGGGGAGAAGGTGGAAGGGTGGTTGGGAGCCTCTCCTGGGGTCTCTGATTTCTGGGAGGGGAGTTGTGTTTCCGTATTCCCTTTAACTTGTCTATTTCTGTAACTATTCCTGTCTATAGTGTATATCTCTGCTTGTACATTGTGCTGAGCTGTAAATAGAGCTTCAGTCCTTAACTTCCAGCCAGCTGAGTTCTAGTCTGGGTCATTTTACAAAGTGTGGGGGGGTGGTGGGGAACTCCCAAACCATCACAGACTTGGTGCTCCTGTCTCATGTGTAACTGGGGCTTTGACCTTCTGGTTTGGTCACTGGCAGAAAAGGAGTCAGGAGAAACAGTAAATGAGGAGTGATTGGGTCAAAGCTCAGATGTTGTCTCACACAGATCCAATTTCTGCATTAGTGCTTCAAGTGAATTTCTGAAAAAGCATTTGAAAGTCCACCAGCCTGAGCTTAAAAGAAAGCACAAATAAAGCTTTGGAAATACTTGATTGGTGACTTCTTTTTTATTCTCTCCCAAAAAAACCAGCCCTTTAATACATTAAATGTATGGAAAGGTTCAGTACTTTGTCCTTTGTTGCTTGGTAACTGATGACTATAAACAGATTTTATGATTATAAAGTCTGTGGAACTCACGACAACTTCTGTAGAAAGTCAGCCAGAACTCTGGGGAGAAAAAAAACCCAACACACAGAAGTGCTTTATAGGCTCCCCACCTCCAGCAAGCCTTCCATAAATACAGGTGTGGCCTGTCACAAAGCAAACAAGATAAGGACACTGAAGTTGCTCCTCTCTCCAGCGAGGCGGAGGAGCAGTGTGTGGCTCTGTCCCACTGCCAGACCATGCAAAACTGCCACAACTCTACCCAGAGCCTCGCAGTTGACACCTGAGCTCTGCGGCGTGGTGGGAGAAGACAAAAGGCTCAGAGAAGACAAAAGGCTCCTCACTCTCACTGCTTTTACTGCCTTCTCACTGTGCTAGCATTGCACATGCACATGGGAAGAAGTCACACCATAAAATTTCTTCTATTCTCTCCTTGATGTCACTGACATCAGGTTACTTCCCGACTCAGTGTCCAGGCACTACAGCATCTGAAAGTCCACTTTCACCACCTTGCACAGGAATTCTCTCCTTTGACAGCAACTTGCAGGTGTGCTCTCAAGAAACCTTCACATTCCAACATACAGGCATTGCACACTGATGTGTCCTCTGTGCACTAGAAGGCAGATTCAATAGGTGCAGCATACTTACTAGCAAATTTGTAACATGGAAAGCGTCAAACTACCAGCAAAATACTGCAAAATCAGCTTGAGAGTACTAAGGAGCCTGGCTTTACTTGGTAGCCTTCCTTAAGCTTGTTGGATTTTCCTTTGTTCTTCATGTTTGAATTTAGGGTAACCACCCTGAATCTCAAACACTTCTTTGGTTAATGTAATCCACAGGAAGATAATTCACAAAATCACAGAAACATTAAGGCTGGAGAAGGCCCTCAGGATCATCAAGTCCAACCCATATCCTTACTCTATAAGCTGCACCCTAAACCATAACCCCAAGCACCACAGACAAACCACCTCGAAACACTTTGAGGCTTGGGGACGACTCCACCTCCCTGGGCAGCTCATTCCAATGCCTGACCACTCTTGCCAGCAAAAAATGTTTCCTAATGTCCAGTCTAAACCTACGCAGTGGCAGCTTGAGGCCATTCTCTCTTGTTCTATCACTAATGACTTGTGAGAAGAGACCAGCAGCAGCTTCTCCACAACCTACTTTCAAGTAGCTGTAGACAGCCATGAGTTCTCCCCTCAGCCTCCTCTTTTTCAAGCTAAACTAATCAATCACCTTCTCCCTCTATTCACCTTTTCCTCTTGTTCAAATTGCCTCAGGTCAGATATAAAATTTATCCTGCACCAGCAAAGCAAGAATTTCTTCTTTTGCCCTATGTCAGAGAGAAGCTCTTTTGAAATTCGGCTATGAATTGAAGACAGGGCCTTTCATATAGGCTTCCTACAGTCCAGAGATTTGCTTTGTTGCTAAGTAATGATAAAAGCAGCATGTGACATCCCCTTAATCTCTCCACTTTGCATAAACAGTTTAATGACTAGGAGGAAAAGGAAGGAGTGAGTAATTCTGTTCTAGGAAAGGAAGGAAGGACACCAGGAAGAAGATAGGCCACCATTGCTGAAAGTTCCTTCCTGTAGAACCTCTTTCTTTCTGAAGGTGCTTTCCAGGACTGTGGCACCATATACTCATGCTGGTCTCTGTTCCAGCAGAGGAGGAGTTGAGGAGCTCTTGGATCACATCCAAATTTATCTTGAATGGTGGCATCCATTTCACTGGCATTGATCACAGTAAGCGTGCATGCCAGTCACTCACCTGGACATCAGCTGGCTGCAAGAGCAGAGAACTGCAGGTAGGTCATGGGACAAAGCCTGCTGAGAGGTGTACATGAGGACAGCTGCCTGTGACTGGCTGAGAGCTGCCAGAGGACATGCAGCGTCAGCAGCCTCCATTTATCAGATTGTGCTCAAGGATCTCTAGTCCCGGTCCACACTCCGTGCTGCAGTGTGGCCAGACATCTCTGGGGAGAGTGGTCTGACTGACACATTCAACCCCAGCCTAACTGTGCAGAGGATTGCCACCTACCCAAGAACTGATGAAGATCGAAGACCAAGACTGTACTGCGGCTAGGGCTTCACACACAGTTGTCTGCAGAACAGAGACTGCAGTCACAGGCAGCTTATTATAACAGAATCATAGGATCAGTCAGGGTTGGAGGGGACCACAAGGATCATCCAGTTCCAACCTGCCTGCCATGGGCAGGGACACCTCACACCAGATCAGGTTGCCAAGAGCCACATCCAGTCTGGCCTTAAAAACATTCAGAGATGAGGCTTCCACCACCCCCCTGGGGAGACCCCATTCCAGGGTCTCTCCATCCTCATGCTGAAGAACTTCTTCCTAACATACAGGCTGAATCTACCTATTTCTATTTGGATCCATTCCCTCCAGTCCTATCACTACCCAACACCCTAAAAAGTCCCTCCCCAGCTTTCTTGTAGGCCCCCTTCAGATACTGGAAGGCCTCAATAAGGTTTCCTGGGAGCCTTCTCCTCTCCAGACTGAACAACCTCAACTTCCTCAGTCTGTCCTCCTTGTAGAGCAGCTCCAGCCCTCTGATCCTCATGGTCCATCTCTGGACACCATTCAGCACATCCACATCCTTTTTGTAATAGTGGCTGCAGAACTGAATGCAGTACTCCAAGTGTGGTCTCACCAGTGCAGAGTAGAGGGGGAGGATCACTTCCCTCACCCTGTTGCCCACACTTCTCTTGACGCAGCCCAGGATCTGGTTGATTATTTACTGTATCTCCCCCATTTCTCCATAGGATTGATCTTTTATCATTTCACCTTCAATCTGAACTCTAAAACCTGGCAGCTGTACAAGTGGTTTCCATTTCCCTGTCCACTCTCACCTAGCCTGTCCCTGTTTCCAGCACATAAGCACTTGTGAAAACTCCAGCCTCCTAATACGGCAGTCGCTTGCTTCATACAGTTGTCTTTGGCAGACATTCCCCTCCGTTCCTCCAGCCATGAGGTTCTTATCACCTGGCTCCTGAGCTTCACTTCATAATCCTGTAGCAAAATCTCAATCCCTGGATAACCCTCTGGATTAATCCTCCCAGCACTTCCATGTAGTGCCTTATATATGTTGGCATGCAAGTCAGTTGCCTAGTTTTTCAGTAGTATCTCAATGCAAAGTATCACAGTATCACCAAGGTTGGAAGAGACCTCAAAGATCATCAAGTCCAACCCATTACCACAGACCTCAAGACTAGACCATGGCACCAAGTGCCACATCCAAACACGCCTTGAACACCTCCAGGGACACTGACTCCACCACCTCCCTGGACAGCCCATTCCAGTAGCCAATGACTCTCTCAGGCAAGAACTTTCTCCTCACCTCCAGCCTAAACTTCCCCTGGCACAGCTTGAGACTGTGTCCTCTTGTTCTGGTGCTGGTTGCCTGAGAGAAGAAGGTAACCTCCCCCTGGCTACAACCACCCTTCAGGTAGTTGTAGACAGCAAGAAGGTCTCCCCCGAGTCTCCTCTTCTCCAGGCTAAACAATCCCAGCTCCCTCAGCCTCTCTCCNGCTCACGTTTAGGCGGGTGTCAATCAGCACCCCCAGATCCCTTTCTGTTTGGCTGCTCTCCAGTAAAGGATAGGGGGCAGAACCAGAAAATCCTCATAGTGAATTTTGTCTTGAATACAGTAATTGTTTCAGAGGGAGCCCACATGTGGTTCTGAATTTGGCTAGAAACACAACCATCATCTTCCAGAGCAGTACCCCAATAACCTGGCTGCTAGGGTGCTGCTTCTGCAAGCACAGAATCACAGAAACCATCAGGTTGGAAGAGACCTCATCTGAGGCTGCTGCCACAATTACCATTTTGCAAATTATAATTGGGCAATTTCAGAAAAATATTAGTGGTAATACTCACAGAATTACAAAAATATTCAGGTTGGCAAAGCCCCTCAGGATCACCAAGCCCAACCCATACCCCTACTCTACAAGGTGCACCCTAAATCATAGCCCCAAGCACCACAGACAAACAACCCTGAAACATATCCAGGCCTGGGGACTCCACCACCTCCCTGGGCAGCTCATTCCAATGCCTGACCAATCTTTATGTGAAAATATTTTTCCTAATGTCCAGTCTAAACCTATGCAGTGGCAGCTTGAGGTCATTCCCTCTTGTTCTGTCACTAATTGACCTGTGAGAAGACAGCAGCACCAACCCCTCCACAACCTCCTTTCAGGTAGCTGTAGACAACAATGTAGAAAATCCTCTTTAACCTGACATGGTGTGATGGAGTAGGGACAGAGCTCTCTGACCTCATTCAGGTAGCTACAGGACTGGGGGGAATGGATCCAAGCTAGAAATGGGTAGATTCAGACTGGATGTCATGAAGAAGTTCTTCAGCATTAGGGTGGCGAGAGCCTGGAGGTGGTTGCCCAGGGAGGTGGTAGAAGCCTGATCCCTGGAGGTCTTTAAGGCCAGGTTGGATGAGGCTCTGGACAGCCTGATCTAGCGTGAGGTGTCCCTGACCATGGCAGGGGGGTTGGAACTAGATGGTGTTCATAGTCCACTCCAACCCTGACTGATTCTATGATCATGCAAAGTGCTAAGATTTCAGAAGTGATAAATTGCAGACCTCAGCCATTTCCCCAGTATTCTTTCTCGCAATTACCATGGCAGTGATGCAAGCTCTGCTGGGTCCACCTTCCCTTTGGTCTTCTGGCCAAAGCACAAAGGGACTGTACTGCACCTGTGCACAATTTGTGCCACATCATTCTGGTACTTCCCTTGCATGCTTTCCTTGTGTTAGCTCAGGGCTCTCCTTCCTCCTTTCTTCTATTAACCCTAAAGAATTAACCATATTTTTGCTGCCACCAAGAAACTAAAGCTCTCTCTCAAAACTCTTACCTTCGAAGAACTGCTGCAAGGCCTCATTTTCACCCACCACATCCATGAAAATTCGTTTGCTTCCCTGTTGCTTGAAGAGTCCCACAGAAGAAATTTGCACAGTGTCTCCACCAGCCTAGGCACACATCATGCTTGCATCAGAGGCACTACTTGGCCCCAGCTGATTTCATTCCTCCATAACTAGAGTCATGGCTGTACTTAAACTCTGCTACACGTAAAGGAGAGCTGGACACAAGGCTTTTGAGGGAAGGTGATGTGCATTCTTCCATTCAGCATGCCTAATGTTCTTGTTTTAAGGACCTTTGGACCCAGCACTAACCATGATCACACATGCGCAAGAAAAATGCTGCAATAAAAACTGCTTATCTTGTCTCTCGATTTTCACATGCACTGGGGTGTAATTAATGCTACTAAGGAAAGCAACAGCAACCAAAATGCAAGAGCAGAGTTGTTGTGGGTTTACAGAGCTGACAGAGTGAAGCTCTCAAACGAATTGGAGAAAAAAAACAGAATTATATTTGGAGAGAAGGTTACAGATAGAAATTACAAAGTAAATACAGAATCCATAAGCGAACCCCCTGAATTTTCCCCCAACCCAAAACTAAAACTACCATCCCCAGTGCTCCAATCCTCCTCCCCCCCTCCAAGGCCTCTGCCATCCAAGAAGCCTAAGCACAGCGTCTGGAGGCCCCAAACCAGGCCTATCCTTACATTTGTCCCGATAACACAGCCCCTGCCCAGCACAAGGTTGGAGAGGGAGGAAAGGAGAACAAGCTGGCCTTGCCATGAGCTTATGAAGAGATAGCACAATTATGGGATTGAATAACAATCTTCTAGTCCTCAGAGGACTCTTTTTAACCTTATAGTTCCCAACCTGGGACACAGAACTAGCACTGGTTTCACTGGATGTCCTATTCCATTTAAAGCAGCTGAGCATCAGACTATCCAACTGCTCTAAAAATTTTTTTTTTAAAAAAATCTCTCAGTAGCTTGATTACAGGGAAGCAGAACTACATTTTCTTCATTAACAAAATTGAATCAAGCTGTTTGCCTAAGGCAATACTGAGAAACCTCCCCCTCAGCTCTGCACCCAGGGAGGATGCAATTCCCCGCATGGAATATTGCATCCAGTTCTGGGCTCCCCAGCTCAAGAGGGACAGGGATCTACTGGAGGGAGTCCAACAGAGGGCTACAAGGATGCTAAAGGGACTGGAGCATTGCCTGAGGAGGAAAGGCTGAGAGCCCTGGGGCTGCTTAGTCTGGGGAGAAAACTAAGGATCTGATGAACGGACAGAAACAGATGAGGGCTGGGGATCAGAAAGGAAAGGACAGCCTCTGCTCACTTGTGCCCTGGGACATGACAAGGGGCAAGGGACGGAAACTGCAGCACAGAAGTTCCAGCTCAACATAAGGAAAAACTTCTTGACTGTAAGGGTGACAAAGCCCTGGCAACCAGAGAGGTTGTAGAGTTTCCTCCACTGGAAACTTTCAAGTCCCGTCTGGATGCATTCCTGGGCTTGAAAGTCTCCTCAGTATACTGAACTTTAGATAGCATTTCTGTCTCAACACTATTTGTATAGAAAGAACTCTTCTTTCTGGCTGAACAGGCAACATTTGTAAAGGATTATTAAGTCAGAATAGCAACAGCCACCACCTATCACTTGTCTGCTACTCTTGGAAACAGTTTGCTTTCATTACATACACTAAGGATTAGCAACCAGTAAGGAAACATTAGAGGCTGTCATAAAAGAACACTAACAAATACAGTTTGTTTTGCTAGGAGTAAGAGCAGACTTCCTTAGCATTATTGGTATAGTAAACAATCTTTTAATAACTGAAGGTGGAATTCTTCATCTCTCTACAAGCTAATACCCAGCGACAGGAGGCTGATAAAGGTATTTCATCAATACTTAAACTCCCCAGGCTGGACGTACTTCACTACTAGTGAAATATTTAGGTTCAATTGGTTTGAAATGCCAAGTCACAGCCAATGCTTGCAAAAGTATTTTAAGGCACATGTGTGTGCAAGCAAGACAAACAAATCATTAAATTTCACTGCTCATTCTATTTACTGTTGTAAAAGCAGAGAATACTGCAGTAAAACACTGATCACACAGTTGCCAGGCTTGGAAGGGACCTCAAGGATCATCTAGTTCCAACACCCCTGCCATGAGCAGGGACACTTTCCACTAGATCAAGTTGCTCAGAGCCATATCCAGCCTGGTCTTAACAACATTCAGGGATAAGGCTTCCACCACCTCCCTGGGAAACCTGTGACAGTGTTTCACCACCCTCATGCTGAAGAACATCTTCTTAACATCCAGTCTGAATCTACCCATTTCTAGTAGGTTCCATTCGCCCCAGACCTATCATTACCTGACACCCTCAAAAGTCCCTTCCCAGGCTTCTTGTAGCCCCCGCAGATACTGGAAGACCACAAGAAGGTCTCCTTGCAGCCTTCTCCTCTCCAGACTGAGCAACTCTAACTCTCTCAAGCCTGTCCTCACAGCAGAGCAGCTCCAGCCCTTGGATCATCCTCGTAGCCCTTCTCTGCACAAGTTCCAGCACCTCCACATCTCTCCTGTAAGATATGAGGACTCTTGCTGGAATGCAAGGGAATTTAACTTGTGCCAAATTACCCATCCTTGGATCAAGACACTTATCAGGGTGGTTGACCTCATTCTACACCAAAGAACAGAAGACAGACACAGCTTCAGACTAACACTTTAATAATCAGAAGGTTTGTTTTCAAATGTAAATTACAATCACTAATACACCTCTCAAGTGTCGACCACAATCGTTCAACTAAGTGTTATGTGTATGCATATACAGCATAGGTCAGTTGAAAACAATCACAGTACTTCTTAGTGCAATCTGCAGAAGGAGGAGAAAGACCTTGGACCCACTTTGTGGAAATAAATATCAAGAGACCAAAACAAACCAAACAAACCCAAAAAGAGAAAGATTCAGCAATTTTAGTTATGTATATTCAATGAAGTTCATGCATACAGGAGAGTAAAAAGATTTAGAGTTCTTCCTTGTAATAGCCAAGTTTTGCCAGTGACATCTCTCTTCTCAGCTGCATAACTTCCCAGAACATCTGATCCACTAAAAAAAAAAAAAAAAAGACAGAAATGCCATTAAATATACATTCAGATCTTTTCTCAGGCTGCCATCAGTTTAAGGGAACTTCAAATGTAACCTGGACTATTGCGTCCAGTTCTGCAAGGTGCTTGTATGTGAGACAGATCAAAGTGAAGCTAATTCTGCCCAAATTCTGGGTGAAGTAAACACACAGACTTAAGAATGGAAAGCACAGGCATCCAGGAACAACACAACAGGGATAGTTTACTCTACTTTCTAAAATACATCTGAATTAAAATGAAATCTATTTATCATTGGCACCTAGCTGAATGCCACCTGTTCTGCTTTCTGTGCTTAGCAAATATAGGAGCCTACAGTATCACAGGTTAGGGGCTGAAAGTGACCTCCAAAGCTCATCCGGTCCAACCTCCCCGCCAGAGCAGGAGCACCTAGAGCAGATCACACAGGAACACATCCAGGCAGCTCTTGAATATTTCCAGGGAAGGAGACTCCACAAGCTTCCTGGGCAGCCCCTTCCAGGGTTCTGTTGCCCTTAGGTTAAGTGCTATGGCTTTTCAAACAACCTTTGGGCAGAAGGCTGTTGAGGAATATTCTTTAACCTCGACAGGAAATACAGAACCCCAGAATTGTCAGGGTTGTAAGAGACTTCAAGGATCACCTAGTTCCAACCCACCCTGCCATGGGCAAGGACACCTCACACTAGATCAGTTTGCCCAAAGCCACATGCAGCCTGGCCATAAAAACATCCAGGGATGAGGTTTCCACCACCTCCCTGGGCAACATCTTCCAGTTCCTCACCACCCTCACACTGAACAACTTCTTCCTAATATTCAATCTACATCTCCTCTCCTCCATCTTGGATCCATTCCCCCCATTCCTATTACTATCTGACACCCTAAAAAGTCCCTCCCCAGCTTTCTTGTAGGCACAGATACCCTCATACAAATGCCTCCCTAACATTCCATGTGATCCTGTGGTTCTGAAGCAATGGCACTAAAAGACACATTTCCCTTTGGAGATAGGGGTTAATCAAGCCTATCAGGTGTAACCACAGCCTTAGTGAAGAGATTTTGCCATGCCACAGCCACAACCAAGCCCTCATTTTTCAGAGGTATTCAGATGATTGATTACAGTGTGCTTTCCTGTTTATTTTTTTACAATTAAATTAAAGAAAAATAAATAATTGACATTCTTATCACTTGTCCCTGAAAGGTAGCCTGACAAAACCACCTGCCTGATCACTCTGGAGAGGAGAAGGTTCCTAGGTGACCTTATTGTGGCCTTCCAGTATCTGAAGTGGGCGACAAGAAAGCTGGGGAGGGACTATTGAGGCTGTCAGGTAGTGACAGGACTGGGGGGAATGGATCCAAGCTAGAAATGGGTAGATTCAGACTGGATGTCAGGAAGAAGTTCTTCAGCATGAAGGCAGTGAAAGCCTGGCAGGAGTTACCCAGGGAGGTGACGGAAGCCTCATCCCTGAAGGTGTTTAAGGCCAGGCTAGATGAGGCTCTGGACAGCCCTCCATGGCAAGGGGGTTGGAACTGGATGATCCTTGTGGTCCCTTCCAACCCTGACTGATTCTATGATTCTCAATGAACAAAATGAGAAGATGCACCAAATCACCAAGTGCAAGAAGGTTTTATTTTAGACCTTTTATTAATATTTAGGAATATTTTAGACCATAACTGAAGATTTTTGGTCTAAAATATTCCCATATTCTCTGAAAGACTTTATTTAATACTATGTTGAAAAAAAATCCCTAACTCTTGTTACAGACATTTACATAGCATTTCTTACTGAATAATACAAGGTCGGTTCAGAGGGACAAAAAATCTAAATAAAACGCAGTCATTTTTAGGAGAGTGGAAGCACTGAATGGACATAGTTGGAAAGGATCTCCCAAGGTCATTTAGTCCAACCTTCTCTACACTCAGCAGGGACATCCTCAACTAGATCAAGTTGCTCAGGGTCCTGTCCAACCTCACCTTCCATATGTCCAGGGATGGGGTCTGAACTCCTCCTGGGTAGTCTGCTGCAGTGTTCCACCACCCTTCACCCAGGTGCAGAACCTGTTTCTAATATTCAATTTCAATCTCCTCTGCTCTAGTTTGAAGCCATTGCCCTCATCCTGTCCCTGCAGCCCTTTGCAAACAGCTTCTCTGCAGCCTTCTTGTAGCCCCCTTCAGGTACAGGCAGGCTGCTCTGAGGTCTCCCCAGAGCCTCCTCTTCTCCAGGCTGAACATCCGCAGCTCCCTTGGTTTGGCTTTGTAGCAGAGCTGCTCCAAACCCCTGAGCATTTTCTTGGCCTCCTCTGGACCTGCTCCATCAGCTCCACATCCTTCCTCTATCGAGACTCCAGAGCCCCAGGAACAGGACCAAAGTCTTGCAATCACATCAACGACTACTAACAAATAGCTTTCCTGAAATGTGAGGTCACTGCTGCTGTGCACAGAGAGCAAGTTTTAGGCACATGCACTATATAAAGGGTCTACTTATACATGTCAAATGCAATTTCCTACTCACCATCTTGCTGTTTCAACAGTCCTTGCTGGATGTATCGAATATATGTAAAGAAGTTACACACAGAAGTGATCTGAATCCATGTAAAAAAATAATGGTAGTTAATAAGGACTTGTATAATGGTATGGAAAAAAACAACCAAAACTACTCAAAATTGAATCAGAGTACTTCTACTTACCCTGTAACGACAGAAAGGAGAGATGTAGTAATAACTGCTTGAATCTCCTAATTTGATTCTATGCTTGCAAGACTTACTTTGTCCACTGAGAGCACACTTCCTACAAGACATCAAGTTTGGATGATTCAATCACCTAGTCTGACATCAGCATGATTTAATCAGCAAGTCTGACATTAACATATAAACACTTGCATGTGTTCAAAGCTGTTAATGTCACTGCTGGGAAGGGACTATTGACAAGGTCTTGTAATGACAGGAGGAGGAGGAATGGGTTTAAACTGACAGAGGGGAGATTTAAACTGGATGTTAGGAAGAAGTCCTTTGCAATGAGGGAGGTGAGACACTGGCACAGGTTGCCCAGGGAGGTTGTGGAGCACAGAATCACGGAATGTGATCACATTCTGTGATTCTGTGCTCCACAACCTCCCTGGAGGTGTTCAAGGCCAGGCTGGATAAGGCCTTGAGCGACCTGTTCTAGTGGGAGGTGTCCCTGTCTATGGCAGGGGGTTGGAACTGGTTGAGCTCTGAGGTCCCTTCCAACCTAAAGCATTTATGATTCTATAACATTGAATCACAGAATTGGAAGCAACCCTAAGGATCATTTCATTCCAAACCCCTGCCATGGGCAAGGTCACTTTCTGCTAGAACAGGTTTGAAATCTGCCTCAAGACTAGAAAAAGGTTTGAATCTATTTGAAGACTCCACACTATTCATACAATCTTAGGAAATGTAAACAAAGCAGGATTTTGAATGGATTTGGAACTTCTGCTGCAGCCTCTTAGTTGAGCAGGGTTGTCATGGCATCCACTGTTTCATTGATTTTAAAAGCTGCTGGTTTCTCTCTCCCTTTTGTTTCCAGGTCATGAAGTCAGGGAGCCTAAGGACCAGCAGCCTTTCAAAAGTGAAAACAAAACTGACTGAGCCTCTCTGGTTCTAAACAGTGGTTCTGAGGTGCTTTGAAGTAGCCTACAGCTGGTGTGCAGGTAGAGACAGAAGTAAATGGAACAGTGTATAACGACACAGGATCACAGGGTGTTAGGGGGTGGTAGGGAATCAAAAAACATCACCAAGTCCAACTGCCCTGCCACAGCAGGACCAGACAATCTAGCTCAGGGCACACAGGAACACATCCAGACAGTCCTCGAAAGGCTCCAGAGAAGGAGACTCCACAACCTCTCTGGGCAGCCTGCGCCAGGGTTCTGTCACCCTTACAGTCAAGAAGTTCCCCCTTAGAATCATAGAATCATAGAATGGTAAGGTTGGAAGGGACCTCAAGGATCATCTAGTTCCAACCCCCTGCCATAGGCAGGGACACCTCCCACTAGTACAGGTTACTCAAGGCCTCATCCAATCTGGCCTTGAACACATCCAGGGAGGGAGCATCCACAACCTCCCTGGGCAACCTGTTCCAGTGCCTCACCACCCTTACTGTAAAGAACTTCCTCCTAACATCTAGTCTAAATCTCCCCTCTGCCAGTTTAAGCCCATTGCCCCTTGTCCTGTCATTGCAGGACCTTGTAAATAATCCTTCCCCAGCCTTCCTGTAGGCCCCCTTCAGATACTGGAAGGCTACTATCAGGTCCCCTCGAAGCCTTCTCTTCTCCAGGCTGAAGAGCCCCAACTCCCTCATCCTTGTGTTGAGCTGGAACCTCCTGTGCTGCAGCTCCAATCCATTGCTCCTTGTCCTATCCCAGCGAGCAAGTGAGCAGAGCCTGTCCCATGACTCCTGATGCCCAACCCTCAGATATTTAGAAACATTGATTAAATCCCCTCTCAGTTTTATCTTCTCTAGACTAAGTAGCCCCAGGACTCTCCTCATCAGGCAGTGCTCCAGTCATCTCATCATCCTTGTAGCCCTCTGTTGGACTCTCTCCAGCAGATCCCTGTCCCTCTTAAATTGGGGAGCCCAAAACTGAACACAGTCCTCAAGATGAGGTCTCACCAGGGCAGAGTAGAAGTGGAGAAGAACCTCCCTGGATCTGCTGGACACACTCTTCTTAATGCACTCCAGGATCCCATTGGTCCTCCTGGCCACAAGGGCACATTGCAGTCTCATGGATAACTTGCTGCCCACCAGGACTCCCAGGTCCCTTTCCACAGGGCTGCTCTCTAGCAGATCAGCTCCCAACCTGTACTGGTGCAGGTTATTATTCCTCCCCTGGTGCAGGACTCCTATGAGGAATGGTAGCACTCCACTGACCCAAGCAATCCTACAGTAGCTGAAGCAAGTCGATCTCAAGTTGAACCAATCTGATGTGAGAAGAGAGTTTCAGCCCTTGGAAAGCAAAGCTCTTTTTCCCTTCTGGCTGTAGAACTACCTTCTCTGCCTTATCTCCCACCACACCAGGATAAATGCTGGCCTGACAGTTGCTGCTAATGATTCTGTTCCGTGCTGCACAGCCCACACAGCACAGAGCTTCATTCCCCAGGGGGACAATTACTCCAATCCCGTGGGGTAAGACCAGCTGTCTTTCCTTAAGGCAGCACTTAACTGCACACCATCATTGGTGCCATTCTATAACTTCTGTGTGTCAAGAACCTTTCTTCACTGTTACCACAGCTCTCCACTCTCTATTTTGCTGTTGGGTTATTATCTGCTATATTATCACAGAAACACTCAGGTTGGCAAAGCCTCTTAAGATCACCAAGCCCAACCCACATCCCTACTCTACAAGTTGCACCCTGAATCATAGCCCCAAGCACCACAGACAAACCACTTTGAAACATATCCAAGCCTGGGGATTCCAACACCTCCCTGGGCAGCTCATTCCAATGCCTGACCACTCTTGCTAGCAAAAAGTTGTTCCTAATGTCCAGTCTAAACCTATACAGAGGCAGCTTGAGGCCACTCACCCACCAACCAGCAACAGCACCAACCTCTCCACAACCTCCTTTCAGGCAGCTGCAGACAGCAATGAGGTCTGTCCTCAACCTCCTCTGTTTCACACTAACCATCCCCAGCTCCTTCAGTCTCTCCTCATCAGATTTATTCTCCAGGCCCCTCCCCAGCTTCCTTGCCCTCCTCTGCATTAGCTCCAGCACCTCCACATCTCTCCTGTATCAAGGTGCCCAAACCTGAACACAATGCTTGAGGTGTGGCCTCACCAGAGCCAAGTCCAAGGGGACAATCCCCTCCCTGCTCCTGCTGGCCACAGCATTTCTAGTCACAGCCAGGATGCCATTGGCTTTCTTGGCCTCCTGGGCACACTGCTGGTTCATATTCAGCTCCTGTCTATTACAATCCCCAGGTCCCTTTCTGCCAGCAGCTTTCCAGCCAGAATGCCCCATGCCTATAGCATTGCTTGGAGTTGTTGTGGCCCAGCTGTAGGACCTGGCACTTGGTCTTGTTGAAACTCAAGTTCAGAGGATACATTCTGTGTATCTCCTCTCAAACAGTTCAGCAACCTTTATCAGTGTGCTATTATGTTCTTAATTTCTTGTGCCACAAAATCTAGATGTCCAATACTAAGCCTGTATGACTTCAGTACTTATTTCTCTCCTGCTGCTTTCCCTAGTTCAAAAGTACCTGCTTCAAGTATCAGGATGGACTCCAAGTTTTATGGGCAGTGTATCATGAGTAAACATCTCTCTCTTAAAAGGTTTGTTCTGTATTACTCTTTTTTAAGGCTTAATTTATTTATTGCTTACTTTCCCCATAAAATTTTGTAACAGCCTTAGACTTTAGCAAACAACATTTAAAATATACTCATTGGACTGAAACAATGAGTTGATAGCAGTTTTCTCAACCCAAGAGTTAGAGAGTCAAGGTTCCCCCCCTCTGTCTGTTAGCTCAACATACTTTGGTCCTCCACATTCCACTGCAGAAGCTTTCACAAACCGAACAGGTTGCAAGCCGACAGGTTCAATGCTCAGAGTGTTGTTTTCAACAGCTTCCAGAACAGCTGAGGCCAACTGCAAGAGAAATGTTAGAAAGCAGTTAAAAACAGCTCTGTGTTACTCACATATTTCCTCTTCTGGAAATTTAGGAACACTTGAGGAAAATGAAATATATATATATGTAAAAAAAAAAAAAAAAAATCACCAGACAGAAACTCAATGAGATTTTGCTTTTGTTGTGAGCAGGAGGTCCCATTTCCAGGCCCCTGCTTAAATTCTGCCCTCCAAATAACCCTGCCTTCCCTGAGGCAAGAGAACTGCCTTTACAGCTGGGAATGTAGTCAAGCATGTTTAAAACACTAACTGTATTTTCAGTCATCCCTCATAAGCCCAAATAACACATTCATACAAATCCATTTGTGCAGGCAGTGTTCGTGTCACAGACTGAACAGAGCACACATTTTCTTCAGTCTAAAAAACTGCTCCGTTTTTATTACGATCTATGGAAGCACAAAGTGATGCAGCACGCTATCGTGCAAGAAGGAAAAAAGGAAACACTGTGTCAAAAGAGAGCTTCAGAAATGTGTTCGAGCAAGTGAGACTAAACAAAATGCAGAAAAAGGCAACAGAATAGAGAGGCCAGCTCCAGTTTTTCCAAACACCATCTCCATGAAGCAAAGCGCCACCTTCCTCAGGCTCTTTATGCTAATTCTTTATAAACACACAATCAGAAGACACTAGAAACATGCTTGATTGGGCTCAGCACTTGCCCAACACTGCTCTTTAAATAGAGACAAGTAATAGCCATTAGTTGATTTACAATAAGGAGGTATCATTTATGTTGTTAGTAAAGTAATTCTGCGTCTGTTTTCTATACTCCTCCTTTGCCATCTGTCTCAGAGCAAACCAAAACACTACATACATACACAAGAGGCTACTGAGAGTTAATGCAATACTTCCAGCCATTCCAAATTATTCAAAAGCACAATGCCTGTGTAGTTTGTCTGGTTTAACTCCACATTACTTTACCGACATTCAAGTGAAAACAGAAATTGGTCACTACACACAGTAGCTAGAAACAATAACTGATAATAACTGACAAGTCCCAGAAGCCTCATTTGTTCCTTTGGAGGAAATAACAATCTACAGTAATTATATCATTACTGAAGCAGGGGAAAAAAAAAAAAAAACCAAACACACAAATAAATCAAAATTAAGTTGCTGGGAAACATAGCAAGATGGCCTACTTATACATACTGCAGAAACAATTTGATTTCCATAGTAACCAAGTAAAGTTTTCAGTGGGAGAGGCTGATGTGATGCTGTGTACCAACCAGAATGAATTCATAGAAGCATAAAATGGTAAGGTTGGAAAGAACCTCAAAGATCCTCTAGTTCCAATCCCCTGCCACAGGCAGGGAGACCTTCCACTAGTACAGGTTGCTCAAGGCCTCATCCAACCTGGCCTTGAACACCTCCAGGGAGGGAGCAGGCACAATCTCAAGACTGTGCAATGCTGGTGGTCAGCAAGTAACAGCAGATGGAAAAACGGGGCGGGGGGAGAAAGGTAACATCCCATGAAAAGAATAGATAAATTTTATGAAGAAAATACAGCATCTTCCATGTGAAGTATTTCATTCCACTGGAGGAAAAAAAATAAGACTGAGGGGCATTAAGATGTGCTCCTATTTCAGTAGAGATCTAAGAATATGGTCCCTTTCCTTCAGTGAGTGGTGTCACAACTACAACCTGTCAATGCTACCTAAGAACAAGAAGTAAAGCAATTGAAGCCAGAATGAGTTTCACATTATTCCAATTAGCCTCAAACCAGCACACCAGGATAGGTAAAGCTCAATCTGTACTGCAGATTGTGTGGGAAAAAGGAACAAAAAAAGGGGAAAAAAAGAAGGGAAAAAACCCAAAATTCTTGTAACGAATTTCATCTAAGACCTTATTCCCAAATATAAAATCCCAAAGTGTCTCATACTTGTAACTCAAACCCGTCTCCCAGAAAACATCCAGACTGTGCTTGCAGCCTGCTCTGATTGATTGGAGAGGAAAAACAGTCCATAAAATTAAATATATTGGTCTCTACTGCTCCCTGTATAAACAAGAGGCTGTGACAGTTCAGTATTTCTACAGAACAGTGTCTTTCAAATATCAAGGGGGGCAAAACACACACCCACACACCCCAGATCATTACTATCAAGGTCAAATTCTACCAGACAGCAGCAGCATCCAAAGGAGGCAACTTTAAAAAAAAAAAAAAAA